>VXBS01001130.1:258339-271989 GCA_013400255.1 Sitta europaea | reverse complement strand
TTTTTTTTTTTTTTTTATAGCAGTAATACAATAACACGTGAGAGGCGAAGGGGTGGGGGAACGCTGCTGACAATGGGGAAAGAAATCCAAACGGGAATCAAAAGGCCCTCGTGAAGTTGTTCTGCTCAGGAGCTGGGGGAGCAGCCACTGTAAAAGCTGGATAAATACAGCAGAGTCACTCAAAGGAAGCGCAGCCATCAGGGTTTTTGGGAGGGTTTAATAGCAGCCGCTACACCTGGGTGCCTTTGGTGGAGCCCTTGGGCACGGTGGTTTTCATTAAAGGGTTTTGTGGGGTGGAGCGTGGCCAAGGGAAAGCAGGAGTGAAGGATTGCTGGCACTGCCTGCCATGCCCTGAGCAAACCCAGAGCCAACAGCAGGGGCACCAGCCCGTGCTGGAGCAGGAAAGCCTGGCTCTCCAAGTGCTGTCCCAAAATCCATCGTCCTCTCTGAGCAAAGCCAAGCAGCAGCTGAGAGCCTGGTCGCTCTCTCTGACCTCCCAGGGAAATCCTGTGCACAGTTGTGCCCTGGTTTCCTGCTGTGGCTGGTGGGAAGCAGCACGGAATCGTTCCAAGGAAGGTGTTCCCTGCTGTGCTGCTGGCTTGCAAGGTGAGCCCAGGGATGAGGAGGGCAGGTTGGCTTTGCTTGTTTTGGTGCTGACTGGATTTTGAGATGGCTGTCCTGGAAAGTTCCCTTTTCATGGTTCTCCCCTGAGCTCCCCCGTGGGAGAGGCAGGGATGTTTTGCCATCAGTGCACCTTGCACAACCCCAGTTCTGTGTGTTTGGGTGCTCTTTTCAATCTTAGAGTTCCAGAGATGGAAGGGGGATCCTTGAAGCAGCTGCATCTGGGAATATCGACGTGCTGCATGCCCTGGTGGTTTGGGGTGCTGGCCCCACAGGTGTCTGGCACAGCACACAGGTGTGAGAGCACTCACAGGCACACCTGGGCTGGGAAAAGGCTCTTGCCATGGCACCCACACCTGCGTTTCCCTAACCCAGGGAGTACAGTGCATGCCCAGGCAAGGAAGCTTGGGGGAATGGATAAGAGATTTGGAGAACAAGGGTGGAATCAGAGCACAAGTGCAGCATCCTGACATGGTTATCCTGCTGGAGCCTGAGCCACTGCAAGGAGTGCTGTCCTATAGGGATAAACCAGAAAAGAGACATCCCCAGGTCCAAGAGCCCAGCAGTACCTTGAGCACACCAGTCACAACTTTTTTCCCCTTCTTTCCTTCTTTTCCTTTCACTTAAGGTGGCAGTATCCAACCTGATGCCTGCTCCCTCTCCCACCCTTTTCCCAACTCCTTCCTTTCAGGACAATTAGTACAGTGTTTGCTCTTTCGTTTGGATGAATAATTAATTTCCCAGCCTGGTGAATGATTCATGTGCCATATGCCACGGCCCTGGGACGTGCCCGACACCGGCACCTGGCACAAAGGGCAGCACGGCTCCCCTGGCTGGCTGAGGGGCAGGGGAGGCAGGAGGGAAAGTTGCTGGAGATGGGGGAGTGGAAATCCCTGGGCAGGCAGAGCTCTGGCTCTGGTTTTTGGGGGGACAGGCATCCCCCCTTCTCCCGGCGCAGGATCCGCTTGGTTTCCTGAAGCTGCAGAGTGAGTCAGTCCCTCCCACGTGGCTGCTGGTCCCTGGGGGCACTGCTTCCCCTGCCAGGCACCCCTGCGGTCCCCGGGGGCTCCTGCTGCACCCCGACACCCTTGCAGAGCTCCTGGTCTGCGGGGATGCCCTCATTGTGCCCTGGGGGTGAAGCCTTGGGCGTCTTTGCACTGCCGTGCGCTCTGGGAGATGCGGTGGGTGGTGTAGGTCTGGCTGGAGGGGAGGGGCAGTGGGTTGTTTCCTTCTCATCCTCGGAGAGAAGGTGGGATCACACAGGTGGATGCTCTGGGGTCTCGTAGCCCTCCTTTGGCAGGAGTTCGGGCTGGCCCTGCTGTGCTCTGCCTCTGCCTGTTCTCTATTTCTCGTGCCAGCTGTCTGCTGTCGGTGGCTTTAGGTCCCCACCCGGTCCTGGATGTGCAAATGCAGCTTTATCAGCATCATCTCACCCTGCCAAGACCTGTATCCACGAGAGGCAGCGTGGGGATGGAGCAGGCTTTGACCAACCTGCAGGGTCCAGAGAGGGGATGCTCCCTCATGCCCCAAATCCTGGGGGCTTCTCCAGGAAGGGCTGGCCTTGGGGGAATCGCTTCCTTCAAAGGCTGATAAAGGCAGATTTTGTCCTTCAGCCTCATCACACCACTCAGGGAGTCACTCATGCCCATCCAGGCCTCTCCAAGCTGCTGGCAGGGGCGGGAGCAGGAGCTTTGCAGCAGCTCAATCCACCTGGGTCACAGCCCCGAAACCTAGAAAGAGCAAGCGAAGGTGATGGAGGCTTTGACCTTGCTCTGAACTGTGCCAAGGGCACCACTTGGCCCTGGTGTCCCTGTCCCTTGGTGTCCCCAAGGCTGTGGCATCCTCAGAGTGGGTGACCTGACCCCGCTGGCCCTGCCTTGGGGCAGGTTGGCACCCAAGACCCTTGAGAAGGTCCTGCTGTGCACGATGCTGCCTGCAGAGAGGGCAGGGGTGGATTCACCCCCTTGATTCACCCCCAGCACAGGGCAGGAGTGGGGGGAATTCCTCAGGTAACTCACTTTCTGTCAGCAGTTTGACCAGCGTATTAATTATGAAGTAGTCTCCCTCGTAGAGTCAGGTGGCAGTGCAAGCCTTCAGGGGCCCTTCCACTTAATTATAAATATTAATTTGCATGCCAGCCAGCACCCTGCCTGCCCCAGATTTTGGGCTGAGATTAGTCTGGCTCAGCCTATGCCTCTCTCCACCCAGCACACCCTTTGCTGGGACAGTTTGTCTGCATTGAGCTTCAGCAGTGTTCCCTGAGGGGAATGCTTGAGAGTGGCTCAGTTTGGGGTCGGGTGTGAATCAAGAATCAATCTGACAATTTGGGGTTCAGCCTCTGCTTGGGATCTCTGGTGTGAAGCTCTTTGCAGCGTGGCCTGAGCTGTGCGTGCTGTCCGGATGGGATGGGATGGGATGGGATGGGATGGGATGGGATGGGATGGGATGGGATGGGATGGGATGGGAGCCCAGCAGTGCACAGCCCCTGGCACAGGCACAGGGGGCACGATGGGTGCTGCAGAGTGGGACAGTGCCCAGAGTTCAGTGTTGGCTTTGCGTGGGCAGTGTCATCAAGCATCCCTCGTGCTTTGCTCTGCCTGGCCCCAAAGAACAGGGGGGAATTCTTTAAAATGAGATTGTTCTTGAGGTTTTTTTTTCCTTCTTTTGACCCCTGGGAGAAGAGATCTAAAGGTCCAGGTCTTCAGCTGGAGCTGGAGGTGAGGGTGTGTGCTCTGCTCAGCCCCAAAGCCTGCAGGGGTGGTGGCCCCAGCGGGAGCTCGCCCTCCTCCCCAGAGCCTCCAAATAAATAAAATAAAATAATCATCCTGGTTGCAAACACAAAGCATTGGATTATTATTTTTTCCTCTCCTCAAAGAGTGTTTTTGTCTGCTGGTGATTGCTCACTATTCAATTATACTTCGGGGGATTAGCATATATTTCCCATCCTGCCTCCTCTCTCATTTGCATCATTCCAAAAGCTCCTCTCTGCTCTTTTCTCCACCTGAAGTCTCTCTTCCCCCTTTCCTCTAAAGTAAAACTAACCCCTTTGCCTGGGTGACCTATAAAAACGCCTTCACTTTTTTTTTTCCCCCCTTCTTTTTTTCCTCCAGTACATATGATGAAAAGCATGAGATCATTGGGATTTTTATAGCCTAAATCTGGCAGCTTTTTTCAAATAACTTGGATGGTGAGAAGTAATTTTAGTTTGGGTCCTTGCCTAAAAATAAAGAATAATTATTAGCACATCAGACGTGGACATTGTAAGTGATCAAAAAGGGTTTAAATTGTTCTACAGATACCGGAGCTGCTGCCCTGTGGCAGCACAAAGGTTGTCACAGCCCGAGTCCCATCTCAGGAGCTGGGAGAAACCTTGGCTCAGATACTGGAAGTTCTGGCTAATACGTTTTGTTTTCTTTTTTTTAAAAAAATATTAATAAAAGGCGTGATTGGAGAGTTAATAAGCAATTGGCAGGTGAGCTATGCTGAAGCCCGAAGCAGCAAGGTGTGATTTGAGCGCTGGCTTTATAACTAGCAGCGATGTGAGGGTGGTGTCTGTGCCTACCAGCAGAGCCTGGTTATCCAGGAGAGGGGACGCGTGTGACTTCCAGCCACAGAAGGGCTTGGGAAAAAGCCTTGGGAAAAGCAGCCGGCAGCCAGGCTGGCGTGCCTGGAAGCTCGGTTTGCTTTTCCCGGCCACTTTATTAATTCTCAGGGTGGCCCGAGGCTCTGGGCTGCTGTGCCCGCAGGAGGATGTGTCGAGGCAGCGGGTCAGCTCTCTGTCACCGCTCGGGTGACAGGTCTGAGTGCCACCGCCCCGCTCTGGTGATCTGTCCAAACCTCCCTCCCAAAGAGCCCGTGCTGTCCCCTGTCCCCCAGCGAGGACAAGGAGCATGTCACCTTGCCACGGAGGAGTCCCATTCTTAGCAGCTAATTTGGAGCGCGGGGAAGGAGTGCCCTGAAATCGCCCGAGCCTTGCCTGGAGGCTCAGCTCGGCGGCTCCGGAGCCCTTCAAACAAATCTGGGTTAGCCGAGGACTTGGCAGCCCGGGCACGGGAGGGGTGATGGGGCTGCGAGGGCTCCACCTCCCCCGCTCCAGCCGTGCGCCGAGGAGAGAGCTGCCCATCCCGACCATGCTCCGCTGCCAGCAGCCTTCCAGCTGGGCTGGCTCCGGCGAGCCTCGGGAGAAGGGCTGGAGCCCGCATCCTGCCCCGGAGCATCCTCCCGGAGATGCTCAGACCTGGCTGGAGTCAGCGCCGGGGCTGCTGCTGCCCCTTTGGCCGGCTGCTGGCACTCCGGGGGCTGGGAAACGAGGAGCAAAAGCTGAAGGAGCGGCTCGGGGTTTCCAGCATGATGTTGGCACAGTGTGTCGCCTGTGCTGGCGTTTTGGGGAGCGCTGGGGTGCCCCGCTCTCGCTGGCAGGGTGGGGAGTGATGGGCTCTTCTCCCTCCCTCGTGCTGCGGAGTGGCCGTGCTTTATCATGCTTATCGATTTTGATCTTACAACCAATTTAACAGCACAGCTCTCCCCAGCCTCTGGGTGCTCTTGACTTAATTAAGTCCCTTTTCTGCTCTCCTGTCAGTCCTGTGGGCAGCGGGGACTGGGCACGGGCTGGGGACCGGAGGCTGTGTGGAAAGGGCTCGGGGGAAAGGGAAAGTGCCAGCGAGGGTAAAAGATCCCTGTAAATATCAGAGATAAGCAGTGTGAGACACGGGGGGTTGTGGGCGATGCTGCTGGGGCCAGGCTGTGACCCCTGGCACTGGGGCAGGGAGGAAGAGGAGACTGGGGAAAGGAGCTGAAACAACCCGGTTTGCAGATGTGAGAGCGTTTCTGCTGCCAGGGTATCCTAGGAAACCCAGCCGCCTTTCTGGAGGGACAGGTTGGTACCTGCTGTACCTCAGGGAGAGGGTGAGAGAAAGAGTGCTAATTGCTCAGCACGCCAGAGAGCTGCTCTGGCCTGTAATTAGATGAATTAGTGGAACAATGACCCAATTTCCCTCGGTTTTTGGATTGCTGCAAACAACCCTGAGGTTGCTGCCTCCCTCTGTCCCGTTCTCCTCCCCATCCCCTCCTCTCCCACTCCCTGCTGCTCTACTGCAACTTCACTGCTCCTCGCCCAGCACCTGGGGACCAAGCCTGGATGGGAGAGGGTTCTGCCAGCATCCCTGAGGTGCAGCATCCCTGTTCCCAGGGCAGGTGCAGGGGCCTCGAGTGTTTCCACTGCTGGACTCAGTGTGCACCAGCTCCCTCCTGCCCCAATTTGTTTGCCGGGGATGGGCTTGGAAAAAAAAAAAAAAAAATCTTCGTGTCTTAAAACAAAACCTCTGGAGTCTTTCCCGTGCCTGCCGGTTGCCTTCCAAGGTCATCAAACTTTCATTACTATAGATTTTGGAAGGAATGTGAGGTTCTTGGCTCCTCAGCAGTCCCAGAGGTGGGACTCTGAGGAAGCTCCATGTGTGGAAAAAGCCAGGGCAGCTGATGGCAGGAGGTGCTGCCACAGGGACAGGGAGGGGAGTGGCTCACGCCTCCGAGGTGCTGCTCCTGGCCCATGTGCCACCTTCCTGGAAGGGAAGCCCATCCTGTGTTGGTGCTGTCGAGACCCCAGATGGGATCCAGGGGTGATGTGGGGCTGTGCCCAGACATCCTGGGGTGGGGGAGGCACTGATGGGGCTGGTGATGGTGACCTGTGAACTTTGGGTGCGAGCAACAAATGAGGCTCGTGACCTTTGGGAGGAACCTCATCTCTGTACCTGCCCAGGGACATGGAAAGCCTGGCGTGAGAACATGGCACTGAGGTGGCCAAGGGCTTTCCCTGGCATAACTCTGCTCTGTCCCTGTGTGCCCACAGCATCCTTGCCACGGCTGGGACACACTTCAACACCCACGTGGACCTGCGGACGCTGCGGGCCGTGCGCGTGCTCAGGCCCCTGAAGCTCGTCTCGGGCATTCCCAGTAAGTTGGATGCTCCTGATCTTCCTCCCAGGGTGTCTGCAGCTGTGCCCTGATGTCCCCCGGGTGGCAAAGGTCCTTGTGCCACCTTATCCCACCTCTCCATCTCGTGGGAGCTCAGAGGTGGTGGTGCTGGTGTCCCCGGGTGGCACCGTCCCCTGCCCGGCTCGCTCTGTGCTTGGCAGAGCCCTCTGGCAGCTCCTCTTCCCTGGCCAGAAGGCAGTGGGTGGATCCTTTCAGGACCAGGGTTTATTCAGGGGAGATTTCTTGGGTTTTTATGCCTTTTTGTTACAAGATTTCATCTGTTGGCACGGGGATAAATAAAGAAACTAGGCTGCTGCTGGCACCAGAACTCCTGTCCCTCCTGCCCCGGGCACTGGCAGGGCTGGATCCATGAGGGGGACAGAGCTGCACAAGCCACGTCCCACTGAGTCCAGGTGGGGCAAAGTCAGGCAGGACATTGGAGTGGGGATGAGAAACAACCTCTGCTGGAGCCTTGCCCTGCAGCTTGGCTTTCCCTCCCCTGCAATGGTGCTTTCCTCCAGGATGCTCCTGCCCAGAGAGATCCTCCAGGCTGTGCTGGCCTCTTGCATGTCTCTCCACGCTGTCCATCCTCTCTGCCACAGTTGGGGTGGACGTGTCCCTGGAAGGGGGTTTGCATTGCTGTTCTGAGCTGTGCCCTTTCTCTCCTCTCCAGGCTTGCAGATTGTCCTGAAATCCATCATGAAGGCCATGGTGCCTCTCCTGCAGATTGGCCTGCTGCTCTTTTTTGCTATCCTCATGTTTGCCATCATCGGCCTGGAGTTCTACAGCGGGAAGCTGCACCGAGCCTGCTACACAAACAATTCAGGTGGGGACGAGGGCTTGGCACCCTCTTCACATCCCACGGGTGGAAAAGAGCTGGCATGAGCTGTCCCTTACCTCTGCCTCCCCTGGCTCTCTGCAGGTGAACTAGAGGAGCTGGACCCTCCCCACCCATGCGGGGTGCAGGGTTGCCCCCCGGGCTACGAGTGCCGGGAGTGGATCGGTCCCAACGACGGGATCACGCAGTTTGACAACATCCTCTTTGCTGTGCTGACTGTCTTCCAGTGCATCACCATGGAAGGGTGGACTACAGTCCTGTACAACGTGAGTAATGCTGCTCTGAGGGCTCCTCCAGGTGGATGTTGCTACGTGCTGGAAGCTCGGGAGATCCAGAGTTTCCTTCGTGATGGAAATGGGGTTAATCATTCCAGAAGATGGGTGTGTTCCATGCCTCCAGGCAAAGGGAGCTCTAAGGGCCTGGTTCCCATCTCTAACTCGTTGCAGAGAGCAAAACCTCATGGGTATGTCCTGCAGTGATCCTCCTGCTTGAAGGCTGTCCCTGGGGAGGCATCCTTCCTTTGCCTGCTCCTCCCGTGCTCCCTGGGGCAGCTCTGTGAGAGAGGACAAGTTTTCTGGGCATTGCAGGCTGGGCAGAGGATGTCTGGTGGCCTGGGAAAGCCTCAGAGCTGTGCCCAGCCCCTTCTCTGGGGCAGGGGCAGCATTTCAGTGTCCAGCAGGGAGCTGGGATCTTCGTGCTGATGGAGCTGGGCTGAGTTCTTGTGGTTTGCAGCTGCTGCTGCCCAAACATTTGGAGTGCCCAGAGAACAACTTGAGGGCAAAGCTGGGAAAAAAAAAGCTCCAGGCGATCCCAGAGTGCACCATCCATCACCGTGGGCGACTGGCCATGTAAGCATGTTTGGTTTGTGGGCTAGAAGCAACCGTGCCTGTTCTGTTCCCAGCCTAATTTCAGCATCAATTTTGGCGTCACTGCACCGGGAATGTTTTTATACCCTGGTTCCCATAACGCCCGGAGATTTGCAGAGTGGCATTGCTCTGCAGGAGGCAAATTGGATGGCATGTGGTGGGGAAACTGCTTCAGGAGGGACTCTGTTGTCAGGGCAGAGGCTGTTTTTAAACCCCCAGGCCAACGTCAGGCTGTCAGCATTGGGGCTCTCTTTCTTGCTCAGTCTGTCACAGGGTCCCTCTGAGGCTGCAGGATGGCCTGTGTGGACAGATGGATTGTGAAACCTAGTCTGGAGTAGAAAGTTCATTGCAAAGGTTTGACCTTTCCACGAGGATTTGGTTTTCCTCTTCCTAAAGGAGATGCCAGTGCCAGGATCTTGCTGTGTCAGTGGGGGAATTAAGCAGGATTGAACCACCTGAGCGTTCAGACCAAAAAATTTCAATTCTGTGCCTGTTTCTGGTGTGGCAATGGGATTAGAGACTTACCCACAGCACCTACTGCCCAGGTATAACTGAGGGTATCAGGGAAGGTGGTTTGCCTGTGCCCTGGGCAGCTGCTCCCACTGTCATAAGTAGCCTGTGCATGCCTGTGGCTGGTGCCAGCCACCTGCCCTGAGCCTTGCTCTTGTGTTAATGACTGTCTCCCTGCACAACCTGCTCCCATCAGTGCTCCCCATGTCTCCCCCTTTCCCAGCCTTTGGAGCCTGCAGCAATCAGCAGCAGCACTGCCCGTGCTGGAGTCCTGCTGGTGGGTGTGAGGGGATGGGAAACAGAAGGGCAATTTATGGTCTGGTGGACCTCAGGGGTTTGTTAGAGTGAGCCTGGTCTCCTGCTGCTTGGGATGTCCTTGCTGGGAAGGCTGCAGCTGATCCCTTCAGTGTCTGGGATTTGCTGATTCATCACCTGGGTCTGAAAACCCAGGAGCTGGGAGCTCTGAAAACTGTGCCTGCCCTACAGGAACCCCTATTTACTACCCTAGCTGTTAAATTGGGGGCTCTCTGGGCCTCCTGTGGGGATCCAAATGATCTTCCCAGCACGATTAGCAAGGCTGGACAGATGTGTCACCACGTTCCCAATGGCCAGCACCATAAATAAGGGGCCTCCCTTCCCTGTTCCTCTGCAAAGAACCAGTTGTTACTGACCACTTATGGAAAGGAGCAGCTTTCCTTGGCTTTTAATTGAATGAGAGTTTGGGGCCTGGGTATCACTAAATGCTGCTGATTCACCTCAGGGGGTGGCCAGAGCTGGTGTTCCCAGCTGGGCTGTGCCTCCAGTCCTGCCAGGGACTCTTGTGGTGCTCGGTCCTTTTGCTACTTGGAGACAGAAAAATTGATTACTGTCTTTTTTTTTTTTTAATAAAAAGATGAGGGATGCAGTCCCTGGGGGATGCAGGAGGAGGGCTGGAGAACCACAGGGGTTCTCTGCCATCACCTTCATCACTTGGGGCAGCAAGCCAGAGCAGGCTCCTGCTGCTAACCAGCGTGGACCTTGCCCAGCCCAGCCCCAGGTTTGGGGGGTTCAGCAGGAGACTCTGCTTTCCCACCAGGATAAACCCATGGAAGGCTGTGTCCTTGTGGATTAACGCTGCAGGGGAGAGGGAGATGGCAGGAAAATCACTTAGGCAGTCTCTTAAAGAAATTGCTTACTATAGAATTCCCCTGTGTGACTGTATCATGATTTTAAGATCTGTTTTTCCACCTTTCTACCAGGTCTAGGAGTGTAGCTCCCGGAATTTGCAGGCAGCATTACAACAAGCTAATTTCCACATGGATTATTTCATCCATGTGCTTGCTTTTTGCTTTCTTCATGTCAGCTTTGCCTTCACGAAGTAGCAATCACAGTATGGGTTGAAAGAAAAGAATTGTGGGGTGCTCCTGGGAGCCTGGGGGCTGATTTCTTTTGGGGAGGAGTTTGACTTTGAGACTGCCTCTGTGGTCTGAAACAGAAGCTAAGAAGTATTTTGGGTTTCTTCTCCTGGAGCAGACACCCCTTCCCTGGGCTGGCTCCAGACCAAGCCTGATTTCTGTAGGGACCAGAGGGAAGTACAGTGCTGGCAAAGAGACTCACTGTCCTACTTCTCTGCCTCTGCAGCCGTGCTGGCGTGGGGCAGGGATGCATTTTGTCATTACCCGGTGCTGCTGGGGCTTGGGGGGATGGCAGGGCTGCTGAGGGGCTCCCCAGGATGCTCAGCCCGGCTCCCGTGATCCCGGGAAGCAAAGGGGCGGGGACTTTGAAGTCGGTATTTCCTGCAGAATGCCAGCTCGAGAGGCTGTTATTTATTCCCTGCAATTGTTTATTTGTGTTCCTGTTTGGAATTACTCAGCTCCTGTGCCTGCAGGTAGCAAGGAGGAGCCTGGCTTGCCGGGATCTGACACTCTCCTCTTCTCCCCACGCTGCCGGGAGCTGAGGTGAGAAGAAAAACACCCATGGCAAGGATGTGCTGGGGGCAGGTGGGCTCTGTTAGGGCATGCAGGCAGGGCATCCAGGGCTGCCTGCTCCTCCTGGAGCACAGCTTGGAGGAGGAGCAGCTGAGGGAGCTGGGAGGGCTCAGCCTGGAGAAAAGGAGGCTCAGGCAGGACTTTCTGACTTCCCTACAACTCCCTGATGAGAGGTCGTGACCAGATGGGGTTTGGTCTCTTCTCCCAGGCAACAGGGTGAGAAGAATTGCCCTTAAGTTACACCAGGTGAGGTCCAGATTGGGTATCAGGAAAAACTTCTTCTCCAAAAGGGTTGTGAAGCCTTGGCACGGGCTGCCCAGGGCTGCAGTCCCCATTGCTGGAGGGATTTGAAAGAGGTGCAGATGTGGAACTGGGGGACACAAGAGTTGAGTGGTGGCCTTGGCAGTGCTGGGTTAGTGGCTGGACTCGATGGCCTGGAGGCCTTTCCCAGCCTGAACACTGAGATGATTCCTGCTGCCACTGCTCACACTGCTGCGTGGTTCCCTGGCTGCCAGGCTGAACTCCTCATCCTCTCCTGGCACAAGGGATTGGGATCATAGGGAAGCAGGGGGGCTAAACAGTACAGGGAGCCTTAGGCTGAGTGCTGAGAGCCTCTGAATGCTTTTGCAGCAGGAGGGGAACGTTTGCTGGGGGAAAGGACACCAAGCTGTTGGTGGCTTCCAGAAACACCCCCAAAATGCAGTGGGGGCAGGCAGAGCTGTGTCCACAGCCTCGGGGCAGGTGGCTGTGGGTCTTGCAGCCCCATGCAGGGCTGGGCCCTGCAGCAGAGAGCCAGGGGGCTGCAGGGGCGTGGGTTGGGTGCCAAGTGTGAGCTGTGTGTGCGGGGACGCTGCAGGAGTGGCTGGGAAACAGGAGCTGCTGCAAGGATGGGGGTTTGCAGCAGGAGTGACTCAACCCCCACGTGCTTCCAGCATGCTGGAGGTGCTGGGGCCAGGAGGGGAGGATCCCCTGGGTGTCTGGGATCTCCTCTAGGCGTGGGGTGCAAAAGGGTTTGGGTGAACCTCACCGTGTGCAGAAGTCATTTCGTGCTGCTGGGTTTGCACGGGTTGGCTCGGACTGGTTTTGTCTGTGAAGCACCAAACTTGAGATCACAGGATCACAGAATGGTTTGGGTTGGAAGGGGCCTTTTAAAGATCATCCAGTCCAAACCCTCTGCCATGGGCAGGGACACCTTCCCCTAGTCCAGGTTTATCAGAACCCCATCCAACCTGGCCTTGAACACTTTCAGGGATGGGGCAGCCACCACCTCTCTGGGCAACTTGTGTTGGTGTGTGACCACCCTCCTTGTAAAAAATAAATCAAAATCTTCCTTATATCTAATTTAAATCAATCCTCTTTCAGATGAAAACCACTACTACCCCTTGCCCTGATAAATGTTTGTCCTCATCAACCTTACCAGTCCCATTAAAGTACTGAAGGTCTTCTGCTGGAGCCAGGCTTTGAAATGCAGTGACACATGCTTCATTTTTGAAACAGGGACTGTTGAGGCCAGCCTGATTTGGGATGCTGGGGAAGGGAGGTGTGTTAACATCACTAGTCATGCTGGAGCACATGGGGCAGAGATGTGGGCAGGGCTTGGCTGTTCTGCTTTCTGCCCCATCCCCATTTGCCCCAGTCGTCCTTGGATGGGGTCAGAGGAGGAATCTGCTGCAGAGCAGTTGTTCTTCCATGTGTCTGTGTACAAAATTGCTCACTGCATGTTGGCATCAATTGCTGGGGTTCTGTCCCTTGGGGTGCTCAGCACTCAGCTGCCCTCCCCGAGGCACCTTTGTGTGAGCAGTGTGGGTGAGACCTGAGCATGCTGCAGCTCTGGCTGGATTCCTCCTCAACCTTTTGGAGAGTGAGGACAGTGCCTGCCTTTCCACAGAGCAGCCAGGAGGCAGCAAAATTAATGGCTTGACCAGAGAGGATTTTCCTCTTTTTTGGGGGGTTTGCTCAGACTTGAGATGAGCTGGGAAACCTCCCTGAGCCCCAGTCCTTCCAGGAGCTGCTGCAGATCCTCTGGACATTGGAATCTGTCTCCTGGGTAAGAGCTGCAGCAGTGCCAGCCGTGCACCAAGGGTTTTGGGATCTCTGCAAAGATCCCCAAAACAGCCCTGGCACCTCAGGAGGAGCTCAGTACAGCAGGAAGCTGGGAGAGTGATGCATAACTGTGGCTCCCAGCAAGGAGCTGGGAAGAGGAGAAGTCAGAGGAGGAGGAGGGAGAGAGGCTGGAGAGCAGGAGAGGTGGGAGGGATGGCAAAAGGAGGGAAACCACCTGGCTTTTTAGCCTTCTGTGCTCTGGGATGGCGCCAGGCTCTCCAGCCGGAACACTTGCAATGGGAACAGGAGCCCCTTCTTATGTGTTTTAAATTAAAACACAACGCACACAAAATATCCTGGTGGGGAGGTATGAAAATTTAATCAGCACCCAGAGCTCGGCAGCGAGCACAGCCTGTAATGCCTCTGCAGCTATTCCTGGCAGCTCAGGGCTCAGGGCTGGGGGAATGGGGGCTGCCAGAAAGTCCCCAGCACTTGTGGCACGGCGGGACAGAGCCCTTTTCCTCCTCCCTCCTCCGAGATGCTGTGTGTTTTAAACGTGTCAAAGAGAGCCAATTCCCAGAGGAGACTCCAGGGTCCACCCCAAAGGTCCAAACCCTTCCGAAGTCAAAAAATGAGCTGTCTTTCCCCAAATGGCTGCAGTTGGTGCCCGTGATGCCAGCCGTGGGTGCTGGAGCCCGGCCCTGCCAGGCACGTGTGTGGCAGCCAGCCTGCTCTCCCCTCTCCTCCCTTTCGAGAAACGGCTCCTTCTCCTCGCTCAGCAAAGCCAGACCCTCACCAGCTTGCCAAATGTTCCTGCCTTTTTTTTTTTTTTTTT
>VXBS01001130.1:196449-258315 GCA_013400255.1 Sitta europaea | reverse complement strand
TTTTGCTTTTTTTCCCTTCTTCCCCTTTTTCCCTCTCTCTCTCTGTGTGTGTGTGTGTGTGTGATGAAATGACACAGCAAGAAACAAACTGTGTCTGCTGGATCCCAGCTTTCAGGCATGTTCTATCAAAAACCTCCTGCCCACACCTCCTCCCTGCCCGCGCGGGGAAGTCTCACTCCAAGGCGGTCTCTGGAAGCACTGGAGGAGCTGAGGAGGTGCCAGTGCTCCAGGACAGGGGCTCTGGCACTACCCAGCAGCTCCAGGCTCAAGGGTGGGGGGTGGCAGGGGGGCTCAGCACTGCCTTGCTCATCTCCCTTAAGCCCAGGGCTCGTAATTCCATTAGCAGGTTTGGTGCTGGAAATGGAGAGGTGTTGGAAAGCTGGTTCCAGACCTCCTGGAGAATGTGCTCCTGTGCTCCAGGGTGGGGTTGTGGGGCTCTTGGGGTCCATCAGTGGGGCTGTTGCCCCGGAGCAGCACAGCTGAAGCTGGGTGTTGTGTTGCACTAAGTAGTTGGTTTGTTAGAGATGCACACTGGGTGACTAATAATTGTTTTTATTATGCACATGGCATATCCAAACCCCCCCTTTTCTTAACCTCGTGGTGTAGCCTTCCCATACTGACCTTTCCCCTCTGAATGTCTCCCATTTGCTGTATCCCCTTTACCCCACACCCCCTGTTATCCTAAGGTTTAAATTCCCCCTCCCACGTGGTGGGCTCTCTCTTTTCCTCCTTGGAATGGATCCAACAAACCACCTGGGTCTGGTTCCCAGGGAAAGATGGAGCAGGCCTCTTTTCTTTCCTGCCTGTCAGCACCCACTGCTATGGTCAGAGCCAGCCAGTTATGACCACAGACCAGGACTGGGTACTAAGACAGCTGGGGATGTTCCTTCATCTAGGAATGTCATACAACAATGGAAATCATATCATGAGGCCCAAGCTGCCTCTCTGGGCTTGCAGCATGCCCAAAGCAAAGCAGGGATCCAGGCCCCATGAGAAAACAGCCCCCAAGCTGCTCCTGTGGGAGCCGTGCCCTGCTGCAGCAGCCAGGGTGTGGGTGCAGCTGGAGAGGCAGCGGCGCTGGCCCATCGGTCTGCACTGGAAAGAACTGTGAGGATTTGCAAATGCCCCATCAGGAAAAGTTCATCCTGCCAGCAGAGTGGTTAGGAGGGTGCTGGGGAAGGCACAGGAGGGATCTGGGCAAGGGGGAAGGTGAAAGTCTGGGAGAAAAGTGGTGGGATTACAGTGAGGCATGACTGTGAGGAGGGGCAGAGCAGGAGGCACACATGGGGACTGGGTTTGTGCATCCATTCTGGGGCACCTGGGTGCAATTTCTTGGTGAGTTGGAGGAGAACAGCACCAAAACTGGTCTTGGTGACTATTTCAAAATTTTGAAAACACTTGACTTTTAGTAATGCTTTTAGCAAAGCATTTTTTGCATTCTGTTTAGGAAACAGCAAAATGAAATGCATGGTGTCCTTTTCCTGTTACCTCACTCCCTCCCTGCACACTCTCAGAGAGAAGATTATGCTGTGCTTTGTGTCCCCCTCTGGCATTATTCCTGCTGCCCCAGAGCTTCCCAGGGCCAGTGCTGGAGGAAAGGAATGGGGCAGGAGGTGCCCACCCTGCCTGGAGACCCTGACCCTTGGCCATGGCAGGATGTGTCCCACCCCGGGCCAGTCCTGGTCTTGCACAGGAAATGCACCCATTTCCTCATTAACCTGATTTGGGAAAGCAAAACATTTCCATTCAGATCTTGTCCAGTGCCAGGGTCGCTGATGGATCCCAGGCAGGGAGTGAAGCATGGCCCTGCATGCAGGAGATTCAATTACTGCTATTAAAGGGAACAAGGAGATCTGTTACTGTGCTGGGGAGAGCAGCAGTGGGTGTCAGGGTCGGGAGGGAACTGCTTAGGCCAGGGAATCTGCCAAGAGGGATTTTTAGGATTCACTTTCTCCCCCTTTTGTTCTGTCAGGCTGCTGTGTGGTTCCCAGCTGGAAGCAGCTGTGGTTTGCAGGAGGCAGCAGGTCAGGGGCTGGGCAGCTGATGCTGGGGGGACACCAGCAGCCACAGCAGGGGCACGATGGGTGTCACCACCAGGCAAAGACCACCAGAAGTTGCCAAGCCAAGGATTTGGAGTTGAAATCGTGGCAGCTGTGGTGGTTTTGCACACGCTGTCTCTGCAAGAAGCACCTGGGAAGTGCTGGGGAAGGCAGGCACAGTTCCCAGGGTGAAAGCCCTTGAGATCCTTGGCTTTTCCCATCACCCCCAAACCTCTGTGTGAATGAGATCCACATATCCTGCTGCTCCCTGAAAGCTTTGGGTGCCCACAGGTCCCCTGTTCCCAAGCTGGTGAGTGATGAGTGGCCATTAAGACTCCCTGCACAGACTGAACCTGCTCTCTGTTTATTTTTAGCCAGGAGAGACTGAGTTTGAGGGGTTTATTGAGGTTTTCCCCCCTCCCTTCCCCTATAGCAAAGAAACCCTGAAGGTTCCCATGCGCTGCAGCCCGAGGGAGGGGACGTGTGGGCTGTGAGCTTGTGCTGTGCATTCAACTTGAGGATATATTTAGATTTCTTTAAGATTTCTGGCCCCCCCAGTGAGACCTGCTTTTGCAGCTTCCTGTGCCTTTTCCTGCCCTTTGGGGGGAAAATGAAAAACCAAAAAAAAAACCCCCAAAAAAACCCCCAGCCAAACACCACAAGAGCTGCCTAAAGAATAACCTTGTGCTTGGGGGTTGAGAAGCAGGAGCTGGTGGGGGCTCTTTCCCTCTGGAGGGTCCTGCTCCCACGCCTTGCTGGTGTCATTTGTAGGCTCAGAGGGCTTTCCTGGCAGCAGGATGGGTTGTGCCAAGATGTGAGTGTGGTGGCTCTGGTGGCCACAGAAGGGTTTGGGGGGTGGTGGGTGTGTAATGAGAGGGAGGCCTCTCCAAGGCAAGGGAAGAAGCAGCAAAGAGTTGGCACCAAGCAGCTCCTCCATTTCCCAAAGGAATATAAAAAGCCTCTCCCAAAGCTCTTGGGTGAGTGATGGGACCTGCTCAGCTGTGCAGGGAGCAAAGCAGGAACCTGGAATTTCTTCATTAAAGGAGGTGGTGTAATTTAGGGATTAACATTTCCTGTGTCTACCCTGAATTCTGCAAACAACAACCTCCTGGTCCATTCAACAAAGGTGAAACAAACCTATGGGAAGGCACAGTGGACCAAGATGATGAACTACTGTCTACAGAGGGATCTCAAGAACAAATGATGCCCCAAAGGAATGGGAACAAAGGCTGTTCAGTCAAGACAACGACATCTTGGTGCCAAAAAAGTTGGGAAGCGCTATGAGTGCCACAGCGAAGCTGTGTTGACACAGACCTCCTGGAGGAGCAGTGAGCAGTTCCCCACCTCTGAGAGGGAAGCAAGGCCCAGTGGAATGACACCTGGAGAGATCTGGGCATGGATGGGCATTGCAGCCCTGCTTTTGGGCTGAAACACAAAGCAACAAAAGGTGCGATCCCGGGAAGGAGGGCATGGCCAACGTGGAAGCCCAAGGCTGAGACCACCAGCCTGGGTGCTTGGGATGGCTTCCCCCCGAGCTTGGAGGGAGCTGGCACATGAAATGGCAGGTCTGGTAACAAGTATTTTTAACAGCTCCATCGAGTTGGGGGAGGCACCATCTGACTGGAGAATAGCGAATGCGATGCCTATATTTAAAAGCGGGGGGAGGAGGGGAGGAAAAGTAAGGCAGGCAGGAATAGGACTGTGAGGCTGACCTCGATTGCATGCCATTTGGGAACAGATTTGGGAGGCAAGAGAGGGAAATGAATCATGGGTTTGTCAAAGGTAGGTCACGCCAGGCTAACCTGGCACCGCAGGCCTGGAGACGTCGTGGAGCTGCTGCTCGTAGTAAGGGGATTGCTGAGGGAAATGGCAATGGGGAGGGGAAGAGGGGAAGGGGATGAGAAGCTCTGTGAGGCTGGTGGGGGAGTGAGCAGTGCTGGCGTGGTGCTGAGGGGACAGAGGGGATGTCATCAACTCATGGAGTCCTTGGGGTTTTCCTGTCTCCAGCATCCACTGGCTTCCCAGAGCTGGAGGGACAGAGGCTGCCAGCCTGGGCTGGGAGGCATCTGGGGGCTGGAGCAAGAGACGTGGGATGCAGTGAGAAATGGAAAGCCCAGTGCTTGCTGAGGAGCAGCAAAGATCTCTCCTTGGAGCTCTTGTTGGCTGGGAAGCAGCAGCATGGAGGAGGAGAGGGTGAAGGGGTGATGTTGGGGTGACCATGAGGTGGCTGCAGGGCAGGGGTGTCATGAGGAGGAGTGTTACTGCAACACACACAACAGGTGTTCAGGCAGAGAAGAAGAAAAGAAATCTCTAGTTTATTGTTGACTTCGTATCTATAAGTTTCTGGACAGTGATCAGAGATTGGACAGAGAAGTTCCCACCTCTCCATCTCCACTGGTCACTTGAGAAGTCCATCAGGTGATATCTTTTACAAAGGAATGCAAACATGATTCTTGTTTATCTCACAATTCATGAGAACTGACTCCATTATACCAAAACAAATCAGAAGGCTGATTTTTCAGGGACAACAGAGGAGGGAGGATGGTGGGATGCAGGTAGGGTGGCAAAGTCTCAGTGGCATCATGCAGGGATGGAGTGTGACCCATCAAATTGCTCACTCAGGTCTCCTGTGTCCAAGAAGGATGAACTGAGCCTGGACTGGAGCAGGGAAGGGGCTACTGGATAAAACAGGGCAGGAGAGCCAGTTGGGCAAGAGAGAACTGGAAGAACCTTGCTTTGGCCAGCAAAGCTGGAGATGGCTGTGATTGCTGTCTAGAAATAGATTAGGATGGAAACAGGAAGGAAAAGAGCTATCTCAGCCAAAGGCCAGTGCTGGCAAAAGAATGGAGTGGTATAGAATGTGACCACAAATAAATTGAGGCGAGAAATTACAGCAGCCATTGGAGCATCTGCTTGAGGAGGCTTCCAGTGGGGATAGTGAGTTTTTGGCAGTCTGAGTGGCTGAGCAAGTACCAGATGATGGTCTGGAGCCACTGCATCCAGACTGGGCATCACCAGTTCCTGGGTTTGTAGGGAGCATGGGGATGTCCCCTGAGAAATTTCATGTTGGGGCTGAGGGATGCCAGCAAAGCTGGCACCAGCCAGGAGGACCCGTGTGGCTGCTGGTGGCACTGCTGTTCCTGGGGCTGTTGGTGGCAGCCTGGGTGGCTGGGACCATCCCTGAGCTCACTGTGGCCAGTGCTGTTCCCTTGAGTAATTGAGTCCATGGCCACAGCTCCCCATCTCCTCCTCTGCCCCAGAAGTGTCCCTCCTGCAGCTGCTGGGTGAAAGTCGTGCTGTGACCTCTCAAATCCTCTTAAAAATCTCTCCAACCCCCTTTGCCTCCACCTCCAGGGGAGCCAGGCACTCAAATGCACAGAGGTTGGGATCACAGTCAGCCCATGCCACCTGCCTCGGCTTTCCCTGCTGCAGGTCCCCAGTGCCAGCAGCTTTGCAGTGCCTGAAAATGGAGAGGGAGTGGTCTGGACACTGATAATAACCCTGGGGAAACTGCCCATTTCCTCCCCTCTTTCCTGCTGAGATGGCTGGAGGAGGAGAGGTGATGCCTCAGTTCTGGGGGAAGATGTCTTGTTCTCCTGCAGGAAAGCAGCTCGCCTGTTTTGCATTCCCCGTGACAAGGACCTCGGGGAAAGCCTGTGTTTTTTGGGCAGGAGCCAGTTTCAAAGGCAAGCAATCCTGACATGAGTGGCAGGTACCCAGTGGCATCTTGGCAGGGAGCTGAAGCCCAGCCAAGCTTGGGCTGGGGGTTGCACGATGCCTTGAAGACTGATGCCACGGGCTGTGGTGAACGTTGGCTGTCCAGGATTTCCATGCATCCTTCCTTCCTCCCTGTGCCTGCTTCTACCATGGCCCTAAAGAAAAGAGCTGGAGGTGAACTGGAGCTCTTGAAAGAGCAGGACCTTGAGAGGATGTGTGTGGTTTCCCTAGTGCCACAGGAGGAGAGCAGTGAGCTCTCCCAGGTGCTTTCAGAGCCCTTGTGGCTTCTGTGTGCCAGGTGCTCCTTGCCACTGAGATGGCTGCCCACCTCCCCAGTGCCAGTGCTGTGAGCAGTGCCTGGCTGGGGTGTGCTGGTGGCACCCTTGCTGCCTTGGGCTCGCTGTCAGGGTGCTGGGGACACCCAGCTGAAGTTCCTACAGGAGGAGGAGGACTCCAGCACGGCGCCTTTCTTGCCTGCTGCCGTTGCAGAGCCTCGCCTCAGCTCCTGCACTGGCCGACCAGGAGACGTGGTGCCAATGACTCAGATGAAGATGAGGGCTTAATTAGCACAGGGAGAGGGGGGAAGAGAGAGAAAAGAGAAAGAGTCTTTCATTGCAAGAAGATTGATGCCACCTCCCCCAGACAGTCACGTTCTGCCGCATCACCCTCAGCCCGGCGTCATGCGCACCGAGCCTGACACCAGAGGACAAATGGGGCCTGGGAGGGACAGAGGGGCACTGCTTTGTTGAAACCTCTGGTGAATTAATGTCTGGAAGTACTGAGCAGGGCTCATCAGGAGCCTTTGCAGCTGTTGGGCTGTGCCCTGCGCTCAGAGCTCCCGTCTGAGCTCAGCTCCTTGACTTTGGGGCGTGTACCTGGTGTCTGCGAGGTGTTAGTGATGATGCCAGCAGCAAAATGTCCCTTTGGAGGTTTGGAGGTTTCCCACCGTGCACGAAGGGACAAATATCAGCTGCCTCTTCTTTAGACACCACCTTCCCTGGTCTTAAGGCACCCTATAAATCTGTGCTTGGAGTGCCCTGCTGCCGTGGGGCTGCTTTGCTCCATCCTGGTGGATGTGCATGGGAGGTCTGAATCAAAATTCTGGGGAAAACATTCTCAGGGTGACCCCTCACCCTCAGCACCCCAGTTCTGGGCTGCAGGACCCTGCACCTCCAGCTATACCCATGTCTTACAGTCTCTGCAGGGATGGTTGGAGGGAGCAGAGGAGAGCAGTCCTGCCTGGTGAGGGCTGGAGACTGGAGAGTAGGGCTGGTGCAGGGTGCTGAGGGGTGCCAGGGCTCTCCTGGTGGGGAAGGGTGCCCACCAAGGCTTGGCAGGCATGGTGACCTCACCCTGAGGAGCCTGGTGTGATCAGCCTGGAGCACTGAAGTTAACACACCCTCCCTCTGCCCCGTCGCTGCTGTTGAAGGTGATGTCACACGTGTGTTCTTTTCTTTCCCCTCCAGACCAATGATGCCTTAGGAGCCACCTGGAACTGGCTGTACTTCATCCCCCTCATCATCATTGGATCCTTCTTTGTCCTCAACCTTGTCCTGGGAGTGCTGTCAGGGTAAGCAGTGTGGTCATTCCCTCTGAGCTGTGCCTGTCACACGTTTCTGGCACCTGAGGCTGGTCCCTGTGTCCCTCCATCCCCTCCATACCTGCCTGCCCCACAGCAAGGGCTTGTTCCCTGGCTACACTTGGTTCTTTCTTTCTTTCCCTGGGGAGCTGGGAAAGAGACAGCCTTGATGGTATTTATTATTATTACTGTTATATTTGTTATTATTACTGAAGATATTATTTATTATTACTGTTATTTCACCTTGATGAAGATCTTGTGCTTTTGATCCCCTGGGAGAAATGGTCACTGGGGATCTCCTGGCTGCAAGAGGGGAGAGACTTGGTTGGGGGGGGGGTCTATGAAAATGTAATTGAGTCCAGGCTGTTTGTGGTGGGGTGTGCATGGGTTGGGATGAATTTGGGGAGTGATGCAGAGCACAGGAGGATGTGCCCTGCACCGGTGGGGTGCAAACTGGTGAGGGGTGCACATGGGTAAGCCCAGAAGATAAGGAACTAGGGACAAAGCAACTGTCCCTGCCCTGCACTTCCCAAGGGGAAGGCAGTTCTAATCCCAGACATTAAGCTGGGTTTGGAGACAAAAACTCTTCTTGTCTCCATGACAATGAACTGTGGTTGCATCAGCACATCCTCATCTGCTGGCACGGGCTGGGGAATGGCGAGAGCATGCACTCTCCTGCACCAGGAGAAGATGTGGGCTCCTCTGTTCTGAATGAAGCAGATCGTTTTTTAGCTAATCATGCATCATGGCAAAATGCAAAACTCATTGTAGCACTGGTTTGGCCAGGTGGAAAGCCCTCAGATGCAAGGGTCAGGGCAGAGAATGGCCATGGTCATCTCTGTCCCTTCCCTGAGTGTCCCTGGATGTTCAGGTGTGAAGGTGGTGATTTCAGGAGTTGCTAGAGTGGCAGGTTGGGGTCTGTTATTGGGCTGAATTTTCCCAGCTCTCATCCTGGGGTCTGACTGAGTCCAGGCCCTGGGGGCAGGCTGCAGGAAGGGTCTCACTTTGCCTTGCAGAGAGGGAATTCTTATGGGGGATAAAGATATCCAAGCAGCATTGGGTGGAATTTGTACTTCTTATGCCACATCTAGCTGAGGCACTGGGGCAAAGTCCACCTGGGTCTTGGTGTCAAGCAGGAGCTTTCCTACAAAAGCCTGGAGAAGGAAAGTTAGGAAGCTGGGAAATCCCCTTATTACAACATTGAATCGTGCCAGTGTAGTGTGCTGTGTGGACACTGAGGATTTTTGTGCTGGGCTGATGCTGAAAGGAGCTTGGGGACACTGGCCAGAGGACCACAGTGGGGCTGGTGGAACTCCTGGCCATGTCCTGACCCACCTTGGTGCTTCCCTGCACCAGGACTGCCCGAGGCAGCTGTTCCCATGCCTGCTGAATCGCATGCAGTTGTCTAGGACTCTTCCCAGGCACTGGCTGGCATTTCCACTGTTTGTTTACTGCTAATAGGGTTTGTACTGGGGAAAGATGCAAGTGGGTGGGTGGCCTAATTGGCAATGGAGATGCTCTTGTGGCGTGGCAGACATCCAGGGTAAAGCAGGACTGCTCAGCTCCCCGGAGGGCTGAGCGAGGGAGTGCAGGTGGCCAGCTGGGCTCTTCCACTCCAGGGCAAGGCCACTGCGTGTGTCCCCTTGTCTGGCCACTGTGGCTCAGTGGATGCAGCACCTGGGCTGGGTGAATCATCCAAAGCTGCTGCTGGAGCTGTGGAGGAGTAGGACCTGAGGCAGGGGAAGGTACTTGTGCGCACAAATAACGTTGTGTCCTTGAGTGCAGCGGGAAGGGCCTGGTTCCTTGCTCTGCTTGCTGAGCTCTTCTTGTTTTTAGCACTCACTGCAATCCTCTGGTGCTGGAAGAGAGAACTTGGCTCTGCTGGGGATGGGAGCTGTGACCTTTCAGCTCTCAGCTGGATGAACAGGCAGGGCCTGGCCAGATCCCCCCACTTGTACCGTGGCTGTGCCGAACTGAGAGGAGACGGTCACTTTGGGAATGAGCTCCATGGCAACACCTCCACCGAAGGAATTCTTTCCCTGGCAGTTACACCACTGCTTTTGGGAGAGCCAGGCCGTGCTCAGCTGAAATTGTGGCCACTGGGAGCCTCCTTGCAGAAGCCTGGCCCCACGCTGCTTGCAGACAGCACCATCTGCACGGGTGGATAACAAGGTCCACTCGGGATTTCCAGCACTCTCCTCAAGGTCCATACTCAGGAGATGCTGCTGCCCTCGCCTCGTCTCAGCAGCAGCTCTCTTTGGCAAAACAGCCCAACACCCAGGGTGGGTCCCAAATGCAAAGAGGCTGCAGGAGGACATTTGTGTGTTCACTTGCCACCAGCAGAAGTTTGCCGGAGCCCAGATTTAGCAATCTCCTGGTAGCGATGAGCATCTCCCCCAACAGTCAGTTCCCCAACTGTTAAGCTGAGGCATGACCTCTGTGATGTAAACAGCCTGGATCCATCTGCTCCTTAAGCACAAAGTATGTGGGAGAGGAAAAGAAATGATTTTCATCCTAGTGAGGCTCCTCAGTTTTTCTCCCTAAATACGAACAGGCACACACGCACTGGAGTCGCATGTGACTCTGTTAAGAGGAGATGGAGCTCCTCCAGGCAGGGCCTTGGAGAGCCACTTCTGCTGTGGCTTTGGCATTTAGTACTGTGTCTATTCACTTCCCCCCTCTATGGATCAATTAATTCTGATTGAAAGCAGGAAAAGTTAAAAAAAAAAGAAAAAATTGGCCCTGCTCCTCTTTGGGAGCAGGTATGGAGCCCAAGGAGATGTGACTGCTCAGCTTTTAAAGCTACACAAGCTACTGAGATAATCCTGGCAGAAGAGAGTCAGTGGGAGCAACCAAGGATGGAGCATCACCAAAATGCTGTTTTCTACCTGAGGCTGCCTTGTGGCCTGAGGAGTTGCATGTGCTGGAGATTTGCAAAGATCTGCTCTCCCTTTTTTTCTTTTTTTGTGACATTGTTGAGTTTGGGTTTTTTTTTCCCTCAGCTGTTTCTCACATAAAACAATTTGAACTCATGTGTTTGGGCTCTCTGGAGCAGCAGAGACCTGGTGAGAGCCATGCCTGCCCTGTCCCTGCTGCTGGTGTCATGTGCCACCCCAGGAGTGACCACTGCCACTAGGACTGGTCCTGTCCTGCTGACTGCAAGAGGCCCTGCCTGCTTTGCCCCTCCTGGCAAGAAGATGGCTTGTGTCTAGTTTGTCACTGGGAGCAAGAAGATGAAAGAGTGAAGATAAAAAAATAAGCTGTGCTTGGAGGTGTAGCACTGAGGACTCATGCAGAGCTTCCTGAGGACTCATACAGAGCTTCAGTACCAAACAGGCTGCATTTTGACTCTTTCCCACCTCCCTTTCCACAGCCTCTGCAGAAAAAAATTTGGTTTGCAATCACCCTCCTCCATTCATTGCAGCATCATCCTTCTGTTGAGAGCTGGGAGACTCCATCCCCATATCCAGTCTTGTGCATCCAGCCCCTTTCCAGGGTGTCAGAGCTGTTATAATCGCTGGTATTTCTGGTCTGCAGAAGTAGCAGAGTGGGTGCAGAGTGGAAGGAGGTGCTGCCTGACCTGGGAAGACTGGGCCCTCAGGCCAGCCAAGGAGAAGACCTCTGGAAGCTAAAGGCAGAGCAAGAAGCCAAGCACGATGGCAAGAAAAATGAAATCTATCTGCCTTGTACCAAACAAGAGAGTAATTTAAATCCTCCTAATTGCTTCCACTCATGCTGGTGATGTTAAGTCTTTTCTCCCTTTAAGTCTTTTCTGCCCCCCACCCCCAGCTCTTACACTAAGCCTTTGAAAGAAACGACTAATGTTATAATTAAAGGATCAGTTTGGCAAGATTTCTTTGTCTTAAGATCTTTCTTTCAGGTTGGGTTAGCACTGCGTTCCCAGTCTCCAGAGAGTTTTCCTCAGTTCCTTCAGGAGCCTTCTGTACCATCTTCTGAAATCTTTTCACTTCAGTTAATTTGAATTTTTTCCCCATCCAATTTGGATGCATAACAAACGATGAATAAAATTAAGTTTTATAGCAATTAATAATAAGGGTGTTACGGGAACGAGTGTACATTTTCAATGAAGAGAGGGTTCTTTTTGCCAGCTCCACACAAAAACCTGGGCCCCACGTGGCTGAGCAGGACCTGGTGCTTTGAAGGCAAAGACACTGGGAAGAGGATTAATATCTCAAAGACTCATGGAGGGAGAAGTGGGGGACACCTCACAACGCAGGAAAGCTTGTGGAGAGACCATAAATTCCCAGCAAGACGTCAGCAAAGAAAGTTCTTTGCCATGAGAATGATCAGGCATTGGACCAGTACTGGAATCACCATCCCTGGAAGTGTTCAAAAAACGTGTGGATGTGACATTTAGGGACATTCTATAGTGGTGAAGACAGTGCTGTCGTGCTAATAGTTGGGTTTGAGGATCTTCAGCTTTTCCAACCTGAATGAATCTACGATTCTACGCCCAAAAAAATACGGAGTTGGAAGCATGAAAGCTTGGAAGCATCACGTTGCCTTTTTCCTGGCATGGCTGTTGGATCCCAAGGCGTAGCTTGGACGAGATGGGAAATGTCTGCACTTGTGTTGTGCTTGGGAGCTCAGGAGTTGGGGTCCCTTTGGAGCAGAGGAGTGGGTGTCTCCCAGGTCCCCCAGCACCGCCGTGGGACGCGCGAGAAACGTCCGCGCTCGTCGCTTCGTCCTTCGTCGTGGTGTCTGAGCAGAGGCCAGGCAAAGGAATCTTGGCTGTGGGAATCACAAAACNGCCAAAGAAAGAACAACAGAAAGAAAGAAAAAAACATCTAAAAATATATATTTATATTTTTTACTTTTTAAGAATCTAACACTTGGGGACCTTCATCTCTATTCAGCAGGCAGGTGGGCATCCATATTCATGCCTCTCTGCCGTGCTCTGCTGGGCCACCTTTCTGCCTAGGGCTCCAAGCCCCGTGCAAACAATCTGCCTGACAAGAGGCGTGCGTGGCTGGATCCTCTGCTGTTACAGGGAATAATGACTCCTCTTACAGCCAGCTGGGTGAGAAGGAAAAAAAAAAAAAATCCACAACAAAAAGATGACTCGCTGACTTTCCCCTTTGATTTCTCCTGGCAAATTATTTGCCAGCACGTCTCCGCTGCTTCGGAATTGCTCTTATTCCTGCCTCCTTGCAAATCTGCTCCGTGGACTGCCTGTGGTCTGCAGGCTGTGGGTGAAAAGGCTCTGTTTTGATCCTCTCAACAAAGCACTCAGCAGATAGTGCTCGCTTACAGATTGCTTTTGGAGTTGTTTGTTCCAGATTATGGTGATTTCTGTCCTCCTGGTTGATGGCAGCAATCGAGTGGCCGTGGCTGTGGCGATCTGAGCCAGTGGATGGATTTGGAGATGCCCAGTTCCTCCAGGAGCAGCTCCACCCTGGCAAGGGGGTGCTGGACACTGAGGTTGGGTGAAGAAGGTGTAGATTGGAGTGCTGGAAGCTGCTGGGAAGTTAATGTGATGAAAGGTTGAAAATTGATGTGGGTTTTTTTGTTTTTTTTTCCTGTACTACATCTCACCTGCAGTACTGACCACACACCTTTCATCTGTGGATCGCTGTCGCATGCAAAAGGAAAAGACTGTAAAGATGTTCTCTGCTTACAGAGGGGATAAAACCTGGAGCATAGGAGGGAAAGGGAGGAGTGACATTTTCCCAGCACTGCATGAGCCAGTGGGAGTGATTGTGAACAAAGCCCGGGGCTCTTGAAGCATTGAAGCTGCGCTGCTCATGCCAGCCCTGCCTGATAAGAGTGAAACACAATCTCGAGCTCCCATCTCTGCTCCTTGCTGCTGATGCTGCCAGACCCTCTGCCACCCTTCTGCAGCTTCTTTGCAGCGTGGGCTGAGCGTGCTGTTGCTGCCTTTGGTGCAGCACTGCAGACAGAGTTCTCTGGGCAGTGGGACAGCGATGCAAACCTTGGAAAAAAGATGAAACTGAGAGTCTACAGCTAGAACGTTTGTGGCTCTCTTCTCTTCCTTTTTGGTGCAGCCAGAGCCCTGTTGGTTTTCTTTGCTGCAGCAGCACACTGCTCACTCATACTGAACTTGTCCCCGGGACCTGCAGGTTCCTTTCCACAGAGCTGCTCCCCAGCTGGGTAAGTCCCAGCCTGAGCTGCCCTCCTGGATTTTGTTTTCCCACATCCAAGACCATCAGAGAATGGCCTGGGTTGGAGAAGACCTTGTAAAGATCGTCTCCTTCAGAGGAGATGCCTGCTGCCATGGACAGGGACACTTTCCCCTAGACTAGGTTGTTCCAAGTCCCATCCAACCTCGAACACTTTCAAGGACGGGGCAGCCACAGCTTCTCTTCAAGAGGTTCTCATTAGCCCACTCTTCCAGACTGTCCAGGTCTTCCTGCAGGATTGCTCTCCCTTCTGAAGCATCCTCTTCCCCACTCAGTTTACTGTCAGCACACTCAGCCTCGGAGAAATCCAGGTGGACAACCACAAGCTCCATGCGAGGTAGAAGGTACCCAGCAGCATCTGCCCCTTCTTGACTGGGACAGTGATGTAATGGGTAATCTCAGGGCTGGTATCTCCCAGCTCCTTCCTGATTTACCATTCCTTGTCACCAACAGCTTGTCAGCTCTCCCTTCCCCAGCTCGTGTGACTGCCAGTGCTCTATAAATGTGCTCTCTTTCGCAGCGTCAGCTGTGCGCTCCCACTGCAGGTTTGTCACACCGTGGTGACACAGAGCTCCTGCCCAAGAGCAGCAAAGCCCAGGGGCAGGCAACACCAGGAGCTGCTTGTTACTGTTTGCCTTTCTTTTTGTATCCTTTCTCTTCACTGCTTTGTGCTTCAGAGAAGACTTTCT
This sequence comes from Sitta europaea, assembly GCA_013400255.1. NCBI lineage: Eukaryota > Metazoa > Chordata > Aves > Passeriformes > Sittidae > Sitta > Sitta europaea. The sequence goes on along the minus strand of VXBS01001130.1, from coordinate 244,130 downwards.
TGGGATGACACAGGAATTATAGAACGGGATGGGTTGAAGGGAGCTTTAAAGGCCATCTGGTGCAAGCCCCTGCAATAAGCAGGGACATCTTCAATTCGACCAGAGCTTCATCCAGCCTGGCCTTGAACCTTCTCTGACTCTGGCAGTTCAAGTGAACTTAAATCAAGCAGTTACCCTCGCTGAAAAACTTGTGGCTTCCCTCAAAGCAGGCCTGTGAAGGACACCTTCCCTCTGCAGAGGTTTTCATACCTCTTTGACACCCTGCTCCTGCCTCTGCCGTGGGTTCAGGGCAATAATCCCAGTCTGCAGAGCCAGTTCTGCCTGTCACTGTTTAAGCTGAGGCTCCAGGTTACAGACTGTGCAGTCAGTTCAACACTCTCACTTCAGTTCCTTTACACCTCTTGGGTAAATACCATCTGATCCCCCCGGTTTGCAACTGTCTCAGCTGTGTTTGCCACACCGTCTGTTGTCAGTTCTGTCCCATAACCTTCTCTGACACCCTCCTGGAGCCTCAGAGGCAGTTTTCCCTCAGATTGTGGCGCTCAAACCTGAAGTGGAGCTATGAGCTGAGACCTGGGGAGAGCAGTAGTGTTGCCTGATGTCTTACAGATGGTCTCTCTTGTTATGTGTCCCATTATATTTGTTTTTTTTTCATAGCAGAGTGGTGCTGCTGCCTCATCCTCAGTGTGTAATCCAGTATTTCTCTGGTTTCCATCCTATCCTTTGTGCTGCCTCAAGTAGTTTTAAGGCTGATTTGAGAAGTGGTTTGCTGGAAGCATCTTTAATAGAGGCAAGAGGTGATGAACTGATGGGTTTGAAAATAGATGGTTTGTTGTTTCAGAGCATAGAGGCCACGACCTTGATGTGACCAGCACTATTTACCTGCTTTGAACTAAAAGATTATCTAAAAAGTAGAAAAATGGATTGCAGTAGCTGTGATACTCTTTTCTCTTAACTTGTTTTTGGTTCTTGGCTTTCTTGTAGTTGGTTGTTTGGGTTTTTTCCTGTTTTCTTGTGGTTTTTTGGTTTTTGTTTTGGTTTTTTTTTTAAGAGGGGACCCATTTTCAAGCTGGATGCTCCCATTGAAACGAGACCTGGGCTTTCCAGATAACACTGGAATAAAACCATCACTGTGGGGACCTGGAGAGGAACGTGGCTGAGCATGGTGGTGTCCCCATGAGTCTCCTGCCAGGAGCAGAGATGCTCTCAGGCCACATGATGGAAATTCCAAGGCTGTGGAGGAGAATTTGCAGGCAGGGGAGGAGCAAAGCATCTGCACTGCCATTTGCCCCAGCGGGCTGGGCACAGGCTATGAGGGAATGGTGCCCTTGGGGACAGGAGGGCAGATGGCACCTTGATCCCCAAACCCCACCAGGGCCTTCAGCAATTGCCTCCAGAGCTCTCTGAGTGTCTTTGGCTTCGTGAGGCTGGGCAGAGAGGGGCTGCAATGACACAAGGTTGGCATCATGGCTCTTGGCTCTCAGGGGTGGATGTTTTAAGCTGGAGCAGTCGGGATTTGAGGCCAGAAGACCTGGGAGGACAGGCAGAGGTGTTTCTAGTGGAGACTGTGCAATTTTCTGGGGTGCTTTGAGCCCCCTTGCAGGTGCCCCATGGGGCAGCTCCACCCTGGGCTCTTTGCAGGGCAGAATTGGTCCATCCCTGCTGATGTAACCCCACGAGAGCAGGAGAAGAGCCCTTCAATGGGAGTCAGCCACCCGCTCTCTGGGCGATGCCAGGCTGCCCTGCCTGTGACTTGGAGCCTTCCCAAGAGGCTGTCAGGCACCATGGCTGGCCCTGTTCTCACTCACACACAGTATTATCTCTACCCGCTGCTGCAAATTGGCTCTGAGCAATCCTTGATCTGTCAGCATCTCCTACCCACTCTCAGATGTCACCAGCCCCCGCTGCTGCCCTGCTTGGGAACGTGTCTCTCTGAAATGTAATAATTCATTAAGTTGAGATCAACTTTTTTTTTTTTCCCCCCCCTCCCCTCCCCTTTCTGCCACCCCTTCCTCCTCCTAATGGACAAAAGCAATTAAGCTCCATTAGGGATCAAGTGAGTGGGAAGTGACTCCCTGGGAGACGCTGGCAGCTGCATGGACCTCGGCCCTGAGAGCGTGTGGCACCAGCCTCCTGTAAATTAGTGCTCCACGAGCAAAAGGGCTGGCTAGGGGGAAAGTGTTGCTGGATGAGTGCCTTTTTCAATGCCCCCATTCCCTCCTGCAGGAAAAGGTGGCCAGAGGCTCAGCTGGTCCTCCTGGGTGGCTTCCATGATGGTGGTTTCTCTTGCCATGCAGCAAAAGGAGCTGGAGGACAGAGGCTTGGGCAAGCAGGAAGCAGCAGAGAGTGGCCAGGTTCCCAGCTGATACAAATCAGGAGGATCTCCCCAAGTTCTCCCAGTTGCCCACAAACTGGGAGAGTTGGGGTTGTTCAACCTAGAGAGGAGAAGGATCTGGGGAAACCTTCAAGCCCCTTCCAGTGCCTAAAGGGGCTTCAAGAGAGCTGGAGAGAGACTTTGGACAAGGCCATGTAGTTACAAGATAAGGGGGAATGGCTGTCCACTGATAGAGAGTAGGTTTAGATTAGATATTAGGGACAAATTCTTCCCTGTGAGGGTGGTGGGGCCTTGGCACAGGTTGCCCAGAGAAGCTGTGGCTTCCCCACCCTTGGAAGTGTTCAAGGCCAGGTTGGATGGCATTCTCAGAAACCTGGGGTAGTGGAAAGTGTCCCTGTCCATGGTAAGGAGTGTCATGGTCTTTAAGGATTCTTCATTCTAGGATTTGGTGTCTGTGTGGTCTAGGAAAAGTGCTGCCAAGGCTGCCATGGAATTATGGCCCATGTGGCAAGAGCTGGGAGGACCAGAGGACCAAACCAGAGGAGGACAGACAACTTCTCCTCCAACTCTGACTCCATTGTCTCATTCCTTGACATCCCAAATTTGCAGACAAAGGGTGGTGAGGGGTGATAGGACAGCCAAAATGCTCCTGGCCTTCCCTCCAGCTAGAGCAAGGAGGTGTTTTAGCATGGCATGCCCAAAACTGAGAGCGCATTTCACTGTTGGCTGGGGAGGTCCTTCCTTCTCCCCCATCTCCTCCCACCCTCCTTCCCTTCACTCAGGCTGCTTTTCTCTTCCTTGCCTTTTGTTTTTCCCCCCCTTCCGTGCCCATAGGAAGAAAGTCTCATTTCAGTCTGAAAGCCAGTGCTGGAGGGGGAGTCATTTGACGCTTAATGCCAGAGCGGCAGGAAACTTCACCTTCCTGGGGTGGAATTAAAAGCGCTTGAATTGTCTGGGGATCTTAAACAAGAGATGCAGGGAACATTCCAGGCTTTCCACACAAACACACGCACACACACACACATGCAAAAGCCCACACAGCACCAGGGTGTAATAGCTCAGCTGGGGTAATGCACTTGAACGCTCTCTGCAGCAGACAGACCAGCTCTTTCCGTTCTTTGGAATAGTTTTTATTTTTTTTTTCTTTGAGGCCTGAGATTGCTGCTGGCCTCTGGGGAGAGAGATGTTCCTCTCACAGAGAGAACAGTGCCATTTGCTCTTTGTAATCATGCTTCCCTCAGAGCATCCTGGGACCGGGAAGGGGCTGAGGGTGTGGGCTGGAGCTCTGCAGATGCTGGGACTTGGGGCAGGGACTCTTTGTGCTGGCCATCACACCTGGATGGCTCTTGTGAGACCCTGAGATCCAGAGCATGTCTCAAGTTCCAGGAAAATACTCCAAGAAGAGGCTGGAAAGGAAAAGGATTCAGAGGAGGAGGTGAAGGCTAGGGACAGGGCCTTCCCTCCTCCATCCCCTCGCTGTCACCTCACAGTGCCTGGCCTGTATTTCCTGAAGGGACAGACAGAAGCTGAGCTGGCTCTGGAGCTGGGTGGCACTGGGAGCACCCTCCCTGAGTGCCAGCAGCTGGACCATGCAGGACTGAGCAATCAAGCCGTTTGCTCACGCCTCACAATCACAGCAGCCACCTTGCTCCCTGCTTTCTGTGCCCTGGCTCCCCAGGCCCCTGGGCATCCTGCTGCCCCTCAGCCCTGCTCTCACCCTCCCTTCTGCCCTTCCCCAGGGAGTTTGCCAAAGAGCGAGAGCGCGTGGAGAACCGCCGAGCCTTCATGAAGCTGCGGCGCCAGCAGCAGATCGAGCGGGAGCTCAACGGCTACCGGGCGTGGATAGACAAAGCGGGTAAAGGATGGGGACAACGGGCACCACAGGCTGCTGCTCGTGGGGGGTGGAGGGGGTAGAGAGGAATCCCTGAGCCCCAGAGCATGCCAGGTGCTCACAGGGTGATGTTGAGTGCGTGGGGTGATGGTCCCGCCAGGCTGCGAGCACGAGGACGTCACCAACCTCCGGTGAGCCCTCGCGTTCTGGGGAGGGAAATTGTCCCATTCTGTGCACAAAGCATGTTACATCTCCAGGGAGGCTGGGAGCAACACGGCTGTCAGCTGTGCTCTGCCATGGTTTCCTCTCTCCTGGCGTTTGCTGGGCAGTGAGAGAGAAGAGCAGTGAGTAGGGAGAGGGGTTTTCCAGTTAAATCTCTTCCTGGAGCTATCTGGAGGGGATGAACTTACTGGTTCCCACCTCGGGACTCCTGGACCTGGGCTGGGGGTGGTGGAGGTTCCAGGCTTCCTCCTGACACCAGGCATGACAGCCCGTGGGTGTTGGATCCCAAACTGCCACAGCCCATGTCCTTGCTTGCTCCTCGTAGGAATCAGGTCAGTGCATTCAGCTCTGGGAAGGGAAGATTTACACTTCCATCCAGCGTTCAGGCTTGTCAAAGATGGGTGTCTGCAAATGAATCCTGAGCACCAGGCCTCAGCTTTAGCCCTGGGCTGGGTTGCTTGAGCAATTGTACAATTTTCAGCTTTGATCACAAGCAATTCTTCTTTCTGATGCAATGCTAGGTAGCTGTCACTTGTCACTTGTCCAAAATTTGCTTTTGGGCCCTTAACCAATACTTGGTATGAGTTTGCAATCTAGAGCCAGCCTCTGGGCTGGGAGAAGTTCTTAGGTACAAGGCAGTGCCGTGTGACAGTGTCTTGTCTCCTGATGCTGAACTGTGTTTTGCGTAGAGGAAGTCATGCTGGCTGAAGAGAACAAAAATTCGGGGACCTCAGCCTTAGAAGGTAAGACCAGCAATGCCCTTAAAGTCTGCCTGCTCTTCCTTCTTCCTAGAGCTGGAGGGTCTAGGAAGACCTGTGATGGGAGGTCTGGGGAGGCCCCAGTGGGGTCTGCAGCCCAAGAGAGGGGTGAGGGGAGGTGGATTGGTACCATAACTCCTGAGAGGGCGTGGAGGCTGGGAGGTCTCTGATCCCACACAAGGGATAGCTCTGGGCTAGGATCACGTGGGCTTCTCCATCCTGTTACCAGACCTGAGTACTGATCACCAGGTCCTGATCCAAGGAGCTGGCTGCTGGCAGAGTTGGGCTCCTGGGACTCCAGCACCTGTTCCTCTTGCCTTCCCAGTGCTCAGGCGAGCCACCATCAAGCGGAACCGGACGGATGCCATGTCGGGTGACGAGCACTGTGTCGACATCTCCTCCGTGGGCGAGAGGAGGCTGGCGCAGAGAAGACCTCTTCATCCAACCTTGGGTCAGTGCAGTCTGCAGTTTGCTTCCCCCAAACCTCTGCCAGCTGATTGGGTTCCCAGTCACACCCATCACATGGAGGGTGTCACAGACCAGCCACCTCTGCTGGTTTAGCAGCAAACCTCCTGCTGCTGCCCCCTGTGCCACATTAAAATTCTCAGGATGAGTCGTACCCTATAAGAGCAATGTCCGTGAGCCACCTGTTCTGTCTCGTGTTGCAGGAGAGGCTGGAGCACCCAACTCCTTGTTCCCCTTCTTTTTCCTTCAGGTAACCCCTCGAGTCACTCTGGCCTCAAAGGTGCCAGGGTGGACGGTGCCTCCTACTTGCGGCACAAGGAGCGGCTCCTGCGCATCTCCGTGCGCCACATGGTGAAATCCCAGGTCTTCTACTGGATCGTCCTGAGCCTGGTGGCTCTCAACACTGCCTGCGTGGCCATTGTCCATCACAACCAGCCAGCCTGGCTCACCCACTTCCTCTGTGAGTCCCTGGGCTCGGTGTGGGTGGAAGAGCTCTGCTCGGGCAGGGAGAAACTTCTTATCCCCAGTGGCTGGAGGTTGCAGCACACCCTCACTGCTTGCCTCGAGGCACACATGGATGAGTCCTGCCACAGTCGTGCTGGTGTGGCCCTGGCTGGGGAATAACCTCAGCTCCATTCGCTGTTTATAACAAACAACCACGTAGAGATATTTAGTTCATCTTTGCCCTTGGCCCCATGGCCACTGAGGGCTGTCTCAGCCTTGTGAGCAAACATGGAGGAGTTGTGCTGGCTCTGTGTCCTGATGTGTTTGTCGTGAGAGAGAAACACTGCCAGTCTCAGTGGAGTTCATCCCAAACTTGTGAACAGTGGTGATGGAAAGCTTGCTGGAGAGCCACCTTTGAATGTGCACAAGCCATTGCTGGGAAGGCGTGAATTTGCAGGGATGGGACAGAACACCCTGGTTAAAATCTTTGTGCAGAGCATGGTGAGGGAATCCCAGGCTTGGAGGTTCCCAGTTATGGAGCCTGGGCACAAGGTCAGCTCTCCAAAGTGCTGTAGCCATGTCCTCTGCAGCGTGGTCAGCCTCACATGTGTCACTCCTGAGCTCCTGGAGTGGGGACAGAGCTGCTTTCTCAGATGTGTTATTCTTCCTCACGTTGAAAATGTCCCTGTCAAGCCCCAGCTCTACCCAAACCTGCAGTAGTAGGCTCAGGCCTGCCAGGCTCCCAGCAGGCTGCAGTGTGCTGTGGCAGCTGGTCGTGGTGAGAAGCATCTCCTGGGAAAGGTGAAAAGCCAGGGTCTTGCCTGCTAAACGTTCATGAAATAGCTGGAAAGGCTTTTCACTGCTTCTTGGCTGTTCAGCTCTGTTTCCCTGGCCAAATTCCAGCCATGCAATGATTTTAATCCAGGTTGATAATATTCCCCTACAGTGTCGTGTGGTCGATGCCTTCGTAGGCTCCTCAATTGCTGTGGTTTAATGCCAAAGAGCTGCTCTGCTCCATGCTGGCCATGTCTGGTCCTCTCAATCCCCTGGGACATTGGTGCATCTTCCCTGAGTGATTAACACACGTGCTTGATGCTCTGTTCCATACAGTTTAGCTCCTCACAGATAAATCATCCCTCCTGCCAAAGCCTGAGAGTTCGGGGGTGCAGCGTGGTCCTTGACCTGTCCCATCTCTGTGGTGTGCTGGATGCTCAGCTGGTGGGTGCATGCAGTGTACTCCACACAGCTCAGTGCCTCAAGCATGCTTGGGTTTTGTCTTCCAGACTATGCAGAGTTCCTGTTTCTTGGGCTCTTCCTTCTGGAGATGTCCTTAAAGATGTACGGGATGGGGCCACGCCTTTACTTCCATTCTTCCTTCAACTGCTTCGACTGTGGGGTGAGCAGCCCCAGGGATGCTGTGGGTGTGGGGGAAGATGCTTGACAGGGGTCTGCAATGCAAGGCACCAAGGGGGAGATCAGGATGGCCCTCACAGTGGGCAGGGAGCACTTTCTGCCAGGACAGCTTGAGACACCAGGTCCTGGACTGGGTGGTGGGTGCCTCGTCTTTGGAGATGTTTAGATTCCCTGCAGCAGCCCATCCTGAGCCCGTCTTTGACTTGTGGCTGTGTCTGCTTCTCAGGTCACAGTGGGAAGCATCTTCGAAGTGGTTTGGGCTATATTCAGACCAGGAACCTCTTTTGGGATCAGTGTCCTACGAGCTCTTCGTCTCCTGCGGATATTTAAAATAACCAAGTGCGTACCTGCCGTCAGTGCCTGTCATCCTCTGTCTGAGACTGGGGCTGCAGCCCAGTTCCAGTCACTCCTGCTCTCCTGCTGATGGCATCAGCATCCCTGCCAGTGTTCCAGCAGTATCTCTGTTTCCTAGGTACTGGGCATCCCTGAGGAATTTGGTGGTCTCGCTGATGAGCTCAATGAAATCTATTATCAGTTTGCTCTTCCTCCTCTTCCTCTTCATTGTAGTCTTTGCCCTGCTGGGAATGCAGCTGTTTGGAGGCAGGTATGTCATTTCAAGGCTGAAGAACAGGAATTTCTTGGTGTTAAAGCTGAGTGACAACACCCTCTTTAGGGGTCTAGCAAGACTGCACCTTCCCCCTCAGCCTCCTCCCACACAAAAATCCCTGCTCGTGGTCTCTAGCCGGGAAACCTTCTGGTTTCTGGCACCAAATGCTCAGGAGACCTTTTCAGGAGTGGGGAAACACAAAAGAACTCCCAAACACAAGAGAACTGATAGCACAGCAGCAGGGGTTTGGTGACCTTGGTATTTCATCCTGTTTATGTTCACCTGGCTCCCCTTCCAGGTTTAACTTCATGGATGGGACTCCATCGGCCAACTTCGACACCTTCCCTGCAGCCATCATGACGGTGTTTCAGGTAGGAGCTGGGCTGCCAGGAGACTCAAGCAAAGGGGCTTGGGACCACTGCTTTCTCCCCCAAAGCTGGGAGGGGCTCTTTACACCAAACAAGTTCCCCTCTCTCAGCTGTTGCATCCTCCCTCTCGTGCACAACAAAGCAGGCGGAAAGAGATGGAAGCTCTTCCACCTCTGTTACAGAAGATGAAGAGTTTCAAAACTCTTCTGAGGAGGCTTTAAGTTCTCACCAGTGGCCAGTGGGATCTCCCTCAGGTGCTGCAGCTGCAGGGAGGTGCAGGTGACAGAGCTGCTCTGCCCTGTGTGCCCGCAGATCCTGACAGGCGAGGACTGGAACGAGGTGATGTACAACGGCATCCGCTCCCAGGGAGGCGTGCGCTCAGGGATGTGGTCCTCCATCTACTTCATCGTCCTCACCTTGTTTGGGAACTGTATCCACCAGGCTGCTGAGCTTTTCCTGCTGACAGCCCCATCTCCTCTCCCTCTCTGGGGGCATCCCCCTCCCTGCTTCCTGCTCCTTCCTCCCCTCCCAGCTGAGGGAGACCCAGCACTCAGCGCTGGGTGTCCCAAAGGCAGAGAAGGAGCTGTGGGGTGGTGCACTCAGGGCTGCTTCTGTGGGGTGGGCGAGGAGTTTGTGCCTTTGGAGCCATCCAGGCCACCCTCCCTTGGGAGCTGCAGATACACATGTCCTTAACACACGGCTTGTGCATCCTTAGCTGCTCTCAGATACTCTGCTGAATGTCTTCTTGGCCATTGCCGTGGACAACCTGGCCAACGCTCAGGAGCTCACCAAGGTAAGTTCCTGCTGCTCCTTTTCCTTCTCCTGTGGAGTGAGTGGGGGCAAAGCCACTTAGGCTTTGACTTAGGAAAATGCTTAAACCTGGCGGTCTTTCCAGGAACGCCCACACTTCAAGGATGGTTTTACCTCTTCCTCCATTTAAACTCCCCAGTTCTCTTTGCCATCAGTCAGATGGAGATAACCCTCATCTGTTGGATGGGCTCTGATGTGGGGGCTGTTATGTGCCCGAGCTCTCTGGAGATGTGGAGTGGGAAGCATTTTCCAGTGGTGTCAATATTTATTCCCCATCTGCCTACAGGGCAGCAGATGCGATTCAGGATGCAATTTAGGCTGGTGCTTGGCTGCTTTTAAAACCATGCTGGGGAATATTTGGGGAACACTAAATTGTTGGGGCACCATCTGGATAACAGTGAGTAGCAGAGAGCTGCAGGGGTGGTTGCCACTCTTTGGTGCCCAGATTTTTGTGGAGCCCGTGCTGTCACTCCCATCCCTGGGAGGTTTCCAGTCCACGCTGGTGTGAGTCTGACCCGAAACGGGGCATGGTGCTGGTTTGCCTGAGGGCTGTGTGCAGGGTGCAGATGGCACTTCCAGGGGCTGGTCCGAGGCATGGGAGAGCCCCGCGGGCACCAGCAGCATCAATTAAGAGAGCGCTGAGTTTTTTGAAAAGGCTGAACGCTCGCTAATGACTCCTAATGACATTCTTTGCTCCGGAGACACAGCCATACTCATTAAAGCCATCGGGTCTCTGTCGGGGTCATGCACGGATGCCTTACCTCCCACTCTGCTCGGGGGATGCGTGTCTGGCCCCTGTGGCTGTGGAGAAGGGAGGGCTGAGCTAGTCTGTGCTGTCTGGGGTTGTGCCACCATGCTCAGCCCAGCTCTGGCCTGGAGTGGGCTGGGTTCACTTATTTTAGCAGCACTGATGCCTTGGGGAAGATCTGGTGTAGTGGGGAACCTGCATTCCCACAGCACAAGGGAAATAAAGTGTCTCTGGGAGTGATGCATTCAGATTTTAACCTTCATATTTTTTAAATCCTGCATTACTGCATAACTCTGAACTCCATATAGAGTGTTAGTCAACTGTCTTCACATTTTCATCAGACAAAACAATTCCTCTAGGCCTGAAACTCAAGGAAGCTACAGCCTCAGGCCCTGAAAATTATAAACAGAAGTGAATTATGAGGGAACAAACTGGGGGACCAGGACTTCATTAGTGGAAGCTGTAGTTGGAGGATTAACCCCTGATATGTAAATGGACCAAACTTATTTGAAAAACTGAAAAACTTGTGACCATCTTGTCATCTCTGTGAGGCTTTTGACTGCCCAAGGTGTGCCTATCAAAGGCCATTAATAAATGCTCATGTAATTCTCTTAACCTTGTCTAGCCTCTGCTCTAGGTGGCCACTCCAGGGCATCAGAAGCACAGGTGCCCCTCAATCCCTCAAGCCTTGGCTTTGAGGCTTGCCCTGCACTTCCCTCACTGCTCCCTGTGGCTGAGCTTTCCCTGGGCACCCCAACACCCCACTGAGCAATGCCCCTCTTTTCTCTGCAGGACGAGCAGGAGGAAGAGGAGGCCTTCAACCAGAAGCATGCCCTTCAGAAAGCCAAAGAAGTCAGCCCCATGTCTGCCCCAAACATGCCTGCTATCGAGTGAGTGACTCCCCAACACCACCCTGGTGACCCCCCAAGCCCAGCCAGGCTTAGAAGGGCACAGAGCACAGCATGGCTGGATGGGGGGGGGCTGCCAACCAGAAAAAGGGCCCCCCCCAAGAGGTGACTCCCTCTCTGAGCACCTTCCTGAAGATGGATGGAGGTCTAGGAGTGTGCCCCCCACGAGCAGCAGTGCTTTTAGAGAGGTGACAGCTCTCCAGGGAGGTCCTGAAATTGCCAACCTCTGCACCAAGCTGCAGCCTCGCTGCTTGGGCATGGCAAAAATATGCTAAAAGAGGCTTTCTGCCCCAAATATAGAGCTCAAGCATTCAGGGCTGATGGTAGGAGGCTGGGGAGGAGGAAGGTATCTCAAGTTATTCTTGAGGAGGGGTGATATTTGTTCCTGGGGAGTGTTTCTTCATGGCAGAGCTGCAGGAGAGCAGCCAGGGCTGGGGGAGAAGGGAGCAGTGGTGTCACAAATCTCCCTCAGGCTCCTTCCCTGGGAGCGAATGCAGTTAGGGAAGATGGAGCTGGTTTGTGAAACCATGTTTGGTTGTACAAAAATTTGATTTGGGTGAGAAAAAAAAAGCCCCAAACCACATAAACCTCCAGCATGGTGTTAAGAAGCCTTGTCTCTGCGTTTCAGCAGGAGAAAATTCTGGTTTTTCCTTCCTAGCTGCCTTTTTTCTCTTTATTTTGTGGTGTCATATGGTCTAAATCACATAAAACTTTCAAAGTCAACATTGGAACGAGGCGTTTTGATTTGTTTCCCAAAACAGTACATTTCAGTACAGCTGAAGGGATTATTTTTTTTTTCCTCTCCTTCTTTTTTTCCTTTTTTTTGTTTTTTTTTTTAATAGAATCCCTTCCCAGGGAATTTTAGGTTTCGTTATGCTTTGAAACCCAGCCAAGCTTGTACATGGCAGAATCTCTTGCAGATTTGCTGAAGAGAAACTGCTGTCTTCAGGGAAGTGCTGATCTGGGGGGGTCAGAGGCAGCCTTGGGAACGGCCCCCTCCCTGGTTTGGCAGTGGTGGGATGCTGTGGTCCCACATCCTGCATGGTTTTAGAGGCAGCAGGAACGGGGCACGCTTGTAAGACCTGCCTGATCCCCCCAGCAGCCACAGATTTTAGCCTGGATTGGGGCTGATGGGATGTTCATAAAAAAATGCCATGTCTGCCCAGGTATTAGGGGGGTTTAGGGGATGGGTGGTGGAGTCTGCATGCTGTCTCTGTTTCTGGATACCAGTGGGAATGTGTTGGATAAAGTGAGGGAATAGAGAGCTTTAGGCTGTGGAAGAGGCTGAGGAATGGACAGATAGGAGAGAGGAAGAGGGGGAGATGGAATATATTAGGGCAGTCAAGGATTTGCCCACACTGCACATCCCTGATAGAGCTCTCCAGCCATTGTCAGATAGAGCTGGTTGGGAAAACAGATCTTTTCAGCCTTTCCTTGTTGTTCTGGAGGCATTGAAAGGGGAGGTATTGATATTCACGGGGCTTTTTTCCAGCTCCTCCCACTCACCACGATGGATTGGGGTCAGCACAATGCCACGGGTTAGGCTCGGTGACAGAGCCAGCCGCAGGTTTGGGGCGCTCCTGGTGGTGCTGAGCTTGTGGGGGCTTGGTGGGGACCCACAAAGCAGAGCAGAGCTGGCACAGGAGGGGCGATGGGAGCGCAGAGCCGCGCTCTGCCCTCGGGTGTGCGCTCCGTTTCCACGCGGGGCACGGGGGCTGGCGTGGGCGATCCTGCCGGGAGAGGCTCGGCAGCGTGGGCACGGGTGGGAGCTCCCACATGGCCAGGGGTGGTGTGGGTGGCCGTGGTGGCCGCTGAGGGCTGTGTTTGTGGCCGGGTGCAGACGGCTCGGCGCGGGGCGTGCGGATGCCGGACGCGCCACCTGGATGCGTCCGGAGGATGCTTGTGGGAATGCTGGGGGGCCCTGCAGCTTCAGCCCGGCCTCCAGACTGGCACTGGGCCCTTCCCATGCCCGGGTATCCATGGAGAATGTAAGCACTGGCATGACTGGAGTGCCTCTCCCGCGAGCTCGGGCTGGGAGGATTGAGGTTGTTAAATCCGGAGACTTTGGAGCACCTTGAGGGAGCTAAGAGGGGCTTTTGGCAAGGTGGTTTTTGGCAAGGGGCTTTTGGCAAGGTGGTTTTTTGACAATGGGGCAATGTCTTCACACTGTTAGGAAGCGGTCACAACAGTGAGCCAGACAGAGCTCAAGAAGCATTTGGACAGAGCTCTCAGGCAAGTGGTGGGATTCTTGGGGATGTCCTGTGCAGGGCCAGGAGCTGGATTCAGTGATCCTTGTGGGTCCCTTCAAACTCAGGGTGTTCTGTGTTTCTATGCTTGCATATTCTCAGGGCAGTGTTCCTGGAGCTGTGTGCATCCGAATCTTTTCTGTGCTGACGTAAAGGTGAAAGCCTGGAATCTCCCCAGCTGCTGACGTGTGTGAGGGACCCTGCCAGCCCTGTTAACTTGCTCCGTGTGGGGGCTGCTCAGGTGGCAGGAGCTCTGCAGCATCTCAGCCTGGCCTTGTGCCTTCTGTTTGCTGGGGAACTTCACGTTCCCCTCTGTGCTCCCAGGGCAGCATCAGCTCACGGTGACGGCTCTGAGCAGCTCAGGGCTGGCCTGATGCATTGCTTCCTCTTCCCAACTGCCGCTTGTTTCTTGGGAGAAGTGAATTTGGAGCAGTTTGAGACAGCCGTTCAATATCCCAGGATGTCTCGGAGCTTCCGACGGCCTGGAGCCTGCGCCGCCCTCCCGGTGCACGGTGCGGGGAAGGCTCCCAGGGCACGGAGTGTCGGCGTGAGCGTGGGCAGCCCGTGGCCAAAGCGTGCCCGCGGGGGCTCGCCGTTGATGTGCAGGGCCGGCAGGAGGGCCGCCCAGGGAGGGGGGCACAGCTCTCCACGCTGCCCACACCAGTGGAAGGAGGGGGATTGAACCCGTTTGTTTTTCCTCCCCAGAAGAGACAGGCGGAGGAGACACCACATGTCGATGTGGGAGCCACGCAGCAGCCACCTGTATGTGGGCGGCGGGGGCGCGTGTCCGTCTGTGCCTCCTGTGCTGTCTGTGCGTCCGCGGGGCACACCCGCTCCCCTCCGGCCTCGCCGGCAGGGACGGGAGCGGGAATTACCTGTGTGTGTGTGTGTGTGTGTGTGTGTGTGTGTGTGTGTGTGTGTGCCGTACCCGTGTGCTCCCCGTCGGTGTGTGCCGATCCCCCCGTGTGCGGTGCCGCCGGGCCGCCGCCTGTCGCTCGCTGCTGTGCGGTGGGGTGTGAGCGCTGCCCGTGCCCCTGTGTGCTCCTGGGTGTCTCCCTGTGCCGCGGGGGTGTCGGGAAGGGCGCGTCTGTCTGCTCCAGGGTGTGGTTTGACGACGCTGCAAAGGTGCCGTGGCGCAGCCCCGGGGCAGCTCCTTCCCCTCAGACAGTCAAAATCGCTGCTCCTCAAGCCTCAGGGCAGGCTTTGTACCCGGGATGTGCTGGGAGAGAGGCGAGGAGAGGCCCCTGGATGCAGCAAGAGGGCTTGGCCCGTGTTTAAGGTGTCCCCGGGCAGTCACACAAGAGGAAGGTGGTCCCTGCCTGTCTGGGATAGGGCAAGCCGGGATGCTGGCTGCTTCCAGAAGCTGGACGTGCCACCTGAAAGCTTCAGAGCAGCAGCGAGGCTGCTGGGGCTGGCCATCCATCAGCATGATGCTTTCCGAAGCGGCACAAACACACTCTGAGCCCCATTTCCAGCACCAGAGGCACACTGATGAAGCCTTAGCACAGCCTGTAACCCTGGCGGTGGCGCTTCCTTCTCCCTGGGATTCCCAGATTAAATCCAGGGTGGGCTTCCCCGGGGGATGGTGTGGGCAGCAGGGACGGTGACCCCCGGCTGTCCCCGGTTGCAGGCGGGAGCGTCGCCGGCGGCACCACATGTCGGTGTGGGAGCAGCGCACCAGCCAGCTGCGCCGGCACATGCAGATGTCCAGCCAGGAGGGCATCAACAAGGACGAGCCGCCCCTCATCAACCCCCACGCCAGCATCTTCCGCAGGAAGAGACCCGGGGAGGGTGTCACCCTGGAGAAATGCGCGGAGGAGCAGGGCAAGGGCGAGCGGCCGCTGGCCGAGGGAGCCGAGCAAGCCGTGCCAGGGGCCAACCCCGGCGGTGGTGAGGACAGGACATCGCCCCGGGCCAAGCGGGACAAGGACATGTGGCAGCAGAAATCTTGCCACGGGAACTGTGAGCCGGGAGAGCAGGACGGGGCAGGAGGCAACATCGAGGATAGGGCCAGGATGAGACAGAGCCAGCGGCGCAGCCGGCACCGCAGAGCCCGCCTGGAGGGGAAGGACACGGCTAGCATCCTGGGGAGCCGCTCGGCCAGCCAGGAGATGGGGCTGGAGGAGGCCAGCACCGCCGAGGGGGCACAGGACGGGGACCGGCGTGGGGACGTGGCTGCAGCAGAGGCGCTGATCCCGGGGGAGCCAGAGGCGAGCGGGGAGTCCATCAGGTTGGTACCTGCAGAGGGCATCTTGCCATCCCCACAGCTCCTCGTATTCTCTTCTTCCCCTATCCCCGCATCTCCTCACGCCTCTTTTTCTCCGCTGTCCCTGCTGCAGGACAAACGGGGTCCCTGCTGGCGATGCCGACCTGATTGGGACCGGCAAGAAGGGGAGCCCCCCACACGAGCTCTCCCAGGGGAAGACTGGCAACCTGACGGAGCTGGACTGCAGCAGCCCGGACACGAGCGAGCAGGCGCTGCTGGAGCCCAGCCGCACCGTGAGCCGCAGCGAGCCCGACCTCTCCTCCCTCACCCCCAACACCGAGAAGGCCACCGAGAGCACTGCCATCATGATCGATGTGCACGACTCCGCTGTGGTACAGAGTGAGGACCTGTCTCTCTTTCCTGAGCCCCTCTCCCGACCCTGCGGGGATGGAAAGCCGCTTGCATGGCTTTTCCTGTCTGCATCCGTCAGCTGGGGGGATCTCCTTGCTGCTCCTTGCAGTGCCTCACCCCAGTTTTGCAGGGGAGCCCAAACGCCAGCATCTCCTGGGGCCCATGTTTCTCACCTCTTTCCATGCACCCCTTCATCTGATCCATCATTTCCCCTTCCTCTCTGCCTGGGCAAAACTCTCATATTCCCTGTTTTTCCTGGAACATCTGTAGCCTCCGGCAGCTCACTGTCACTCAAACACCCTAACAGCATCCTCGCTGTCAAGGTGAGCTGCTTTAAACGGTGTTATTAATTAACCAGCAGGGTGAAAACTGGCCTTGTTAAACCCATTTCATCTGCTCCATCCCAGCAGCTCGTGTGTTTTCTTCCTGCCTGCTCCCTTTCCCTGTAACAGCGCAGAGATTCACAGCAGGAATGGGGAGGGTTGCCCGGGTGGCAGGGACACCCCAGGGTGTTGTCTGGGTGCAAGGCCAGGCAAAGGCTCTCGCTTTCCTGCAGTTAGCAACAAGACAGACGGCGAAGCCAGCCCCTTAAAGGAGGCTGAGACCAAGGAGGATGAGGAAGAAATGGAGAAGAAGAAGAGGAAGAAGGAAAAGAGCGAGACGGGCAAAGCGATGGTGCCGCACAGCTCCATGTTCATCTTCAGCACCACCAACCCGTGAGACACTTTTCACACGGGGGCTGGGGAGGGCTGACAGGGGAAGGGCCCCAGACATCACCAAAAGCAGGGAAAGCCCTGTGAGAAGGGAGCTGAGTGTCTCCCAAATAGGCTTGATTAGCAGCCACGGAGTTCCCCAAGCCCCACATCACTCTCCCTGTGTGGCAGCTGCGCTCACGGCTCCCTCCCCCAGCTGCTGATTGCAAAGCTGGGATTTTACTCATTGTTTGGTATATTTACCTGCAGTTTTCTGCTGCTCTCTAGCTCTTCCCCAGATGCCCAGAAGAGTGAGCACCCCAATTTCTTAGGGACTCTCCTTGCCTGGCTGAGACAGCTGAGAAGAAGCCCAAGTGCCCCTTGGGCTCCATTCTTTGGCTCCTCAGGCTTTGCTGCCCGTGTCCCCAACCTGGAAGGTGGCCACATGGGATGGGCTTTGCAGTGGGCTGTGTCCTGCCAGGGGCTCACAGGTGGGGTGTGTGCTGTGTCCCTGCAGGGTGAGGAGGGCCTGCCACTACATCGTGAACCTGCGCTACTTCGAGATGTGCATCCTGCTGGTGATCGCCGCCAGCAGCATCGCCCTCGCCGCCGAGGACCCCGTCCTCACCAACTCTGACCGCAACAAGGTGATTGCAGCCCCTCCTGCTCCCCCTCCAGTGCAGCTCCTGTAGGATTTTAGCTCTGTAGGATCTTAGCTCTGTAGGATTTTGGGTCTGTAGGTTCAGGGCAGCCGGTGGTGGCACTTGCGCTGTGCTGTGGAATCTGCCTTCCTCCCCATCACCTTCTGTTAGGAACCTTGGGAGTCGCTCTCAGCTTCCAACACGTGGGGTTTAGAGCCTGGGGAGAAACCAGGATGCCTGGTAAAGCTGTAAAGTGGCTTGAACTGAGGAGATACTGGTACAGGCACTGGTATGGGGCACATGATCCTGGCTAGCAGCATTGTTTCCAAGCCGTTTGCAGGGGGAGTGAGTCCCTCCTGCCTGCACAGGAGGCTGTCCTGAACTCTTAGGGATGAGGCTGGGTTTGGCACAAGCAAACCAACCCTGTATTTGCCCCTGAGCCAGGGAAGCTGCTGTAGCTGGGTGTCTGGGTGGGCATGGTTGGCTCAGCAGCAGCTGCAGCCCCTGTGCCCTCTCTCTGCAGGTGCTGAGGTATTTTGACTACGTCTTCACTGGTGTCTTCACCTTCGAGATGGTGATCAAGGTAAGAGCCCTGACAGGATGCAGCATCCCTGGGAAATGAGTTTTGCAGTTCTGGTCCTAAATTTAGATGGTGGAGACCTTAAAGTCTGGTTCTCAGCAGTGGTGGTCCAGAGTTCTCAGCACCTTCTTTATCAGCCTCGAGGCTTCCATAAAACACACCCAGCAGACTGGGATGTGTCTGCAGTGTCCCTGTGCCCCAGCTTGTCCCTTCCACTTTCTATCTGAGCTGCTCACTCCCTGCCTGTTCTTCTCTCTGTATCTCCCCTCCAGATGATTGATCAGGGCTTGATCCTGCAGGATGGCTCCTACTTCAGAGACCTCTGGAACATCCTGGATTTCATCGTGGTGGTGGGAGCGCTGGTGGCTTTTGCCTTGGCGTAAGTGGCCTTGTCAGCTCCCTGCCTTCCCTCAGCTGGGGTGGGAGAAGGATGCAGCTGTGTGTGATGGCTGCTAGACTCTGATTTCCTTTTGTATTGATTTCTCTGCACCCTTCTGCTCTGCTTCTGGGACGGTTCCTGGCTGTGGTGTGTGGCTGCTCCAGAGATTGTTTGTCAGAGGCTGGTGAGAAGGCAGGCAGGGAGCAAGGCAAGGCAAGCTGGAGATGCTAGGAAGAAGTTGGTGGTGAAAGTGGATTTGAAACAGAGCAGAGGGGGCTGTTAGAGAGGGGGAAAATGGCCTAAACGTGCCAGAGCTGGAGTTACACACCTGCTGTGCATCTTGGGGTGCACAGAGACAGCAAAATCAGCAGCCTGCTGGGTGGAGCTGCCCTCTGAACGTGTTTGTGCTGGAAATGCTACCCCTGGCTGGGGACTCTTCCTCCAGTCTGAGGGGAACGTTGCTCTGGAGCCCTGCAGGAAGGGGGATGAGGCCAGTGAGGTTTGTGCCAGCATCCTCTGTGGCTCCATGGAGAGGGCTGTGTGCTTGCCCTGCAGCATCCCCACTGAGCATTGCTTTGAGATTGGGCTCTGGTACTGAGCCTGTGGCACCTGTGGGTACTGGCATGTCCATGGTGCCCGTGCCATGGAGGGCAGGAGCACACAGGGATGAGTTTCCTGCTGCTCTGATGTTCCCAGTGCTGCTGGCTGGTGCAGTGAGCTTAGGGAGGGATGTGTGGTGCCAAGGGGCATCCCCTGGTCCCCAGGGCTGTGCTGCCCCTCTGGTGCCCAAGGAGGGAGAGGAGGAGAGGCTCAGGCTCCTTTGTCACGCTGTTGTTCTCTCTTTGTGCCTGTGCCACTGGCAGCAGTGGCTAGTGCCAGGGGAGGGCCTGGCAGCCACGCAGAGGGGAGCCTTGGCCTTGGCCAGCTCAGGTCTTGGGGTGCCCACGAGCTCCCTCGATGGATTACAGCCCATAATCCATCCCTCCCATCTCACCCTGGACTGGGCAGCAGCTCCTTCTGCTGGTTCTCACCCACCTGTACCCCTCTGGCTCGTTGCTTGTGCCTTCCTCATCCTCCTCACCCCATTCCTCACCCGGTGCTTCCAGCCCCTGCCCTCTCCTTGGGAAGAGCATGGGAGAATTCAGCTCGCTCAGCACAGGGATGGAGCAGCCCCTGGGCAGGGTGGATCAAGCACCTCCAGGGTCTGGCTGATCCCTCCTCTGCCAGGACAGCCCCTCAGAGTGTGTCTGGCAGGGCTCAAGGGCATCAGCAGCCTGAAGATGCACTGAGAGGCTTCAGGAGGAGGACAAGGGAGCCTTTCCAGTCCAAGGCAACTCCCATCAGGAATTTTTGGTGGCTGAAGGGGCACAGGTTGTTGGGTGGAGGGGTGTTCTCACCAATGTTCAGTAATTGTTCACTGTCCCCTGGCCCTCACCCCACAAGGGTGGCCCAATTCCTGTGGTGGCCCCTGCAGCTGGCATGTGGAGGAGCTGCCTGGCACCTTCCAGCCCTGCCTGCCACCTGCCTGCCTCCACCCATCCTCCTGAGAAGGTGGAGAACATCCTCCTGATATTCCCTCTGGGCGTGGGGCAGCTGAATTCTCAAGGGTGAGCATCCCCACTGGCCGTGGCACCGAAGCCCTTGCCGTGGAGAAGACCTTGGCATCTCCACACACGTTTGCAACAAGCTCTGGTGTCTCCTGCTCTCTTGCAGCCGCAGCTGGGTAGATACTGAGCTGCTTGAGCCAGGGACGGGGGCTTTTTGTCATGTAAACCCGCAGGATTGTCCGTCTGCCCCGCCTCCAGCATGGCTCCTGCTGGAGGAGATGAGCTCATGGCTCCGGGAGTGAAGGGAACAAAGGCACCACGGTGATTTCCGATGGGTTCATACATTATAAAGCATTTATAAGAACACCTGCCTCTCCCCTCGGCAGCCCGGCACCGCAACTGCAGGATATTCAGCTCTCCACGTCCCAGCCTGCCACCCTCCCTCCTGCTCTCCAGGGGAAAACTCTGGAGGTGATGTTTAATCCATCTCCTTTTCCTCTCCCTCCGTGAGCTTTTTGATGCGGGGCCAGGGTATCCGGAATCTTCTTCTTCTTCTCCTTCTCTTCCCCTTCTCCTTTCCTCCTTCTCTCCTCCGTGGTGCTGGGTGTCAACAGCTCTGCCCATGGAGTGGCTGTGGCGATTCCCAGCATGAGAGCAGCTGGTGGCTGAGTCCAGCACTTCCCAGTAGGGATGCTGGGATGAGCCATGCAGGTTTCCTGCCCCTTCTGCCTCCCCTCTGCACTCTGGTTTTCCCATGGGGGTCCTGGGGGGCCGTGAGGGCAGCAGGAGGTCTTTGAGCTGCCACCATCACCCACAGGCTGGCTGTGCCACATCCCAATCACTGATATCCAAGTGTCCCCCCACAAAGCCATCTCTGGGGCTGGTGCACTGCTCCCTCAGAGGCCACAAATCCTGAGAGGGAGAGGCTGTCTCCATTCATCTGTAGCTCTCCACATGGAAAGCTAGTACATCAATCCATACACAGCCTAAATAAAAAGCTGCAAATCTCCAGAGAGTTCAAATTAAATTAGCTGAAATAACCAGAACCACAACTAAAGACCCTGCTTGTCTTTGCCTCCCTCCAAGGAGGCATTTCTCAGCAGTTTTGCAGAGCTGTCCAGGGGTGGTGGAAAGGCTGGTGGTGAGGTTGGGTGGCCAGTGTGGAGCCCTTGGTGTGCAAGGGCTGATTACCCAGCAGAGGGGCCTCTTCCCTTGCAGCATCTCCTTGTGCCCATTCCAGGGCCTGGAAGCAAGAAGGACCCCTAGGTCCTGCAAAATAACCTGAGGTGAGGCCGAGCAGGACAGAGGTGCCACCACAGAAGTTAACTGCAAAGTTAAATTTTCACCTTTTCAGCACACCTCCCACATGCTGGACTAACACAGGGGCTGGGGTTAGTTTTATGTGTTTTATTTACAGTGCTGAGCACTCTGTGTGCATGTGGCAGGCACTTGGCTCAAAGAGGGACAGAGGCTTGGTTACAGCCAGGGACCTTGGAGCCCACCATGGCTTGTCCAGTTGGGTGCCCTGCTGGCTTGCAGGAGATCCTGCCCTGCAGCTCAGGCTCTCTATCAGTGGAGCTCTCACTAGAGGTGATTTAGCAGCATTTGGATGGGAACTATGGTGGCTGGCAGGTAGGTTCCCTTGGAGGCACCTGCCTTTGGCTCACTGACCCCACAACCCTTGGCTAAGGAGGACCGTGTGCTGTTGCCCACTGTCCCACTCCATGCAGGTTCTTCTTGCAGCAGAGCTTTCACTGCGTGCCCCCCACCCAAAACCTCCAGCAGGGAGGGCAGGAGAGGCTTTGGATGAGTCCCTGACTGGAGATGTGCCCCATCCTGAAGGGTGCACCACACCTGCTCACCCTGCCTCTCACCCGAGCTCTGGGGTGCTGGGCAGCTACTGCAGGCTCCCCATGCAGCTCCCCTGACACTTTTCTTACCTTCCTCCTCTCTTTCTTTCCCTTCTCTGCTGGTGCTGCTTGGTGGCTGCTGGGCTGGATCGCCGACAGGAATGCTCTGGGGTAACTATGGAGCTTGAGGTCTTGTGGGATGCTGTTCCTGGGGGTGCAGGTGGATGTCAGTCTGTCCCTCACCTGGCCTGACCCTTAGCTGCATGTTCAGGCTCTCCTGAGGGCTGGAGGGATCCCCCTCAGCAGGTGTCAGACACTGCAGTTGGGGTGCCCTTGCACCAGCTGCCCTCAAACTCTCACCCCAGCCCTCAGCCAGATGCTGCAGGCCCTTATCCAGGCCCTATTTCTGAGCAAAACAGGAGAAAAGTCAGTCCTAGGTCTGTCTGCACAGTTGCTTCCCATGCATGTGAGGGCTGTGCTCCTAGGGAGGACTATTAATTAGTGGTTTTGTTTACATCTCATAATGATTAAGCCCATTATTGTACTCCCTGCTGCATTAACCCTTGCCAAGGAGCTGTGTAATTGGGAGCATCTGTTGTTGCATGTAATTTCCTTGACGTTTTTCAAGGGTGCCTGGTGGATCCAAGTTGTGCCACCTTCAGCAGGACCTTGCTGCCCCACCCTGGGATCCACCCTTTAGTTAAAAGACAGGAAACCCTGCCCTCGGTGTTGTGGCTGGGAATAATCACAATATTCAAAAAGTGAGGGTCATGAGGGGGCTTTTCTAAAGAATTCTCCTGGTAAGCTCTGCCTCCCTCAGCTGACCTGGGCTGGAGGCAAGAGCATCCCTGATCTGGAGAGACCTCAGAGACCCTTCCAAGGGTCCAACCCCTGCACCTTGGGCACGGACACCTTCCCTGGACCACGTTGTCCAGGGCCCCATCTAACTTTACCTGGAGCACTTCCAGGGATGAGGCACCCACGATTTCCCTGGCAATGTAGACCCCATTGAGTGAACCTCCCTCATTCTATTCTGAATTTCTTGCAACTGGTGGGAAACAATTTGCAGTGGCGGTGACCCCCCGTGCAAACGGCGCGTGCCTGAAGGAGGGGAGCAAACCTCCTCGTGCTGCCTGTGCCCCTGCAAACCTCCTGGCACTGCCTGCTCCAGCCCTGGCACTGCTTCCCACAGTGAGGGGTTTGTTAAGGTCACTGGAAGGGTGCTACTCCCGGGAGACAGAGGGATTTTGCCTTGTTCTCCATCTCGTGTGTTGGAGGAGCCGTGTTTGGGTGGGCTGAGCGCTCAGCAA
Organism: Sitta europaea; assembly: GCA_013400255.1. Lineage (NCBI taxonomy): Eukaryota > Metazoa > Chordata > Aves > Passeriformes > Sittidae > Sitta > Sitta europaea. The sequence goes on along the minus strand of VXBS01001130.1, from coordinate 221,359 downwards.
TGTTTGTGCCCCTCCTGTTCCCACCTTCACACGTGCTGGGGGGGTGTTGCCAGCAGTTCAGCTCCCCAGGGCACCCAGGTCTACAAGGTTGTTGTCTCTCTGTTCCATTTTTGGGTGCGTGTGCCTCCCTCTGATGTGGCAGGACCAACAAGGGCCGGGATATCAAGACCATCAAGTCTCTCCGTGTGCTGCGGGTCTTGAGGCCCCTGAAAACCATCAAGAGGCTGCCCAAGTTGAAGGTAACGAGCTCCATCTCCTGCCTTACATCCTCTTCTCCTCTTCCCTGGGAGCAGGGACCACAGGGATTTGCTTGTGAGCAATAAGGGAGTTGTTTTCAAAGCTTTTGGGGTGTTTTAGGAGCCCCGCCTGCAACCACAACGCCCTCCAGGCTGCTTCGTGCCTGGAGGTGCAGTGAGTTTTTAAAAGCAAGCCTGGACCACTGCAAGGTGTCCAGAAGTAGTTCCTCTACCAGGGAAAGTGGGGCTTGAGTGGACAAAATGGAACAAAGCCCAGTTGTTCTCCTGAAAAATAGGCTGCCCTGGTTTTGGAGAGCTCAAATCTCTTTCCAAAGTTTTTGATCTTTTTCACCAGAGGAGGATGTGAACAGCTCAGGGTTTTGTGTGTTGTGCTGTCGTGGTGTTGCACTGGAGAGGGATTTCCCGTCTCAATAATGGGATTATTTCTGCATCACAGGTAGGATTATGAATTTCCCTACCATAGCTGATGGGGTACAGAGCCAAAAAAGAGTATGAGACTGAGGAAGCCCTTTTTTTTTTTTGACTTGTAAGTGGTTTGGCTGATCAATGAGAGCCAGGGTGGCCCCAGGTTCACCCCAGAAACATGGGGTTTGACCCCAGCTTTTCTTCCTGCTCAGTGGATGGAGTCAGCCCATTGTCAGTTCATTTCTGGAAGTGCCTGTCTCTGTCATGAAACAGGGATAAGGACAATCCCCACTTGAAGTGCTGTGAGAACCAGGGCTGAGAGCACTAAGGAACGTGCTGCTGTGGCAGGCAGAGGTATTTGCTCTGCCTTGCTATTCGGGGCGATGCGAAACGATGAAGAGTTCACTAATTAGTCTTGAGTGCTGCTAATTGCATCATTAGGATGGTCCCCTGTCTGCTTCCCTGGTTGCAGAGAACACTGAGGATACAAATATCCTGTCTCAGGGGCTGCATGGTGCCTCCACGTGTGCTGTGGGTACTCTGGGTGTTAACCTCATTCACAAAATAGCTTCTGGCCTGGAAGAAGGCTCAGCTCTTCCCCCAGCAAGCAGCCTGGTCTTGGTCCTGCCCTTTGCTGGAGCTGTGGGTTCCCCAGGGTGATTTCTGCCCTCTCTTTCAGGCTGTCTTTGACTGTGTTGTGACATCTCTCAAGAATGTCTTCAACATCCTCATTGTCTACAAGCTCTTCATGTTCATCTTCGCCGTCATCGCCGTGCAGCTCTTCAAGGGGAAGTTCTTCTACTGCACTGACAGCTCCAAGGACACGCAGAAGGACTGCATGTAGGTGCCCTGTGGAGTAGGTCTGGGGCTGCTGGCAAGGGCAGGGCACTGGGTCAGGTCTGCTGTGGTTCCCTGTTCAGTCCTAGGCCATGACTCACTCCCAGGGATGGCGTGGGCTGAGCCCTGTCCTCAGTGCTGTGACCCGTCCTTCTGTGGGGTGCAGAGCCCTTAATTTGCTCCTGTTCTTTCCTCCTCCTCTCTTCTGTTTTACTTTCCCCTTCCCTCTCCCCTTCCTCATGGTTGTTATCCAGATTCTACCCATTTCTCCCTGCGGGAGGAGGGGTGACCCCCACACACACCCACGCTGCCCCCAGGGTCCAAAGCCACCATCCCATACTCTGGCAGCCCAAAAACCCGGGGTCACTGCTCCCTCCCAACCTTGCAGAGGGAACTACGTGGACCACGAGAAGAACAAGATGGAGGTGAAATGCCGGGAGTGGAAGAGGCACGAGTTTCACTATGACAACATCATCTGGGCTCTGCTCACCCTGTTCACAGTGTCCACGGGCGAGGGGTGGCCCCAGTGAGTATTCTGCTCAGTCTGTCCCCTTGGTCACATCCCTGTTGGGGTGGTGAGGTTACACCCAGTGGGATGCAGAGAGGAGCTGCTGGGCAGGGAGGTGGAGAGAATAAGTTAAACCAGCACAGAAGAGCTTTTAGCCCTGCTGGCTGGGGTCAGCTTCTTCCTTAGGCAGTGAATGATGGATAATCTCTTTTCTGTGTGGCTCAGAGATATATTTTAGGTCAATATTAGGGATAACGGTAGGACTGGGCCTCTCTAACTGCTCCTGTGAGTTTGGGCAATATTTCTTTCTCTGTGTGTAGAGCACAGGAAAATCCATTTTCCATCAGGGACGTGGCAAAGCCCCGTCAAACAAACCGTAGCCGTTTAAAAGGGTCATCTTTGAAAGCTTTACCTTGTCATTACACGAGCGTGGACAGACAGAGCTGGGTCCCTCTGGAAGTGATGGATGTATCCCTGGTTGCTTTTCTTCACCTCTCTGCCCACAGGGTGCTGCAGCACTCGGTGGATGTGACGGAGGAGGACCGCGGGCCCAGCCGCAGCAACCGCATGGAGATGTCCATTTTCTACGTCGTCTACTTTGTGGTCTTCCCTTTCTTCTTCGTCAACATTTTTGTGGCTCTCATCATCATCACATTCCAAGAGCAAGGAGACAAAATGATGGAGGAGTGCAGCCTGGAGAAGAACGAGGTATGGTCTGGGGGGGTGGGAACGAGGACTTTTCCACGGGGTTTTTAGCAACTTGGGAGCTTGGAGCTCCCTCGCTGTTGAAAAGAGGAGAAACCCATGAGCCAGCTGCCTTCCCAGCTCATGAGGGAAAGAACTGTGGCAGCCAGCACCTCGCAGGAGTCCCTGGGGTCTGATGGGGGTGATTTTGTTGCAGAGGGCCTGCATTGACTTTGCCATCAGCGCCAAGCCCCTGACACGGTACATGCCCCAGAACAGACACACCTTCCAGTACCGCGTGTGGCACTTCGTGGTGTCCCCGTCCTTCGAGTACACCATCATGGCCATGATAGCCCTCAACACCGTGGTGCTCATGATGAAGGTGAGCGGGTGCTCTGAGTGAGGCTGTGCTCTTTGTCTGGAGTCAGTGTGGGAGCAGAGGGTGTTTTGGTCATGGAGCTGCTTTGAGACAGTGTGTGTGTTCCCGTGGCACAGCTGCTTGGAAACAACACGGGACATGAACTGGAGGTGGCACCTTTTCGAAAAGACCTCTTAATTTAGACCTCTTAATTGCTGCAGGCAGATTTGGGTTTCCTCTGTTCCCCCTTCTTAGAAGAAGTGGCATCTGTCCTGGGAGATGGGTGGAGAGAGTAAGGAGATGTTCTTGGTGCCCCCAGGGCAAGGAACATGGACAACCACAGGCTTGTCCTCAGGGAGGGGTAAAGAAAGGAAAGAATTCTGGAGGCAGCCAGGGCAGGGAACACAGGCCATGTCATGTCTGTGCTGGGGCAATCATCAGCCAAGAGGCTGGCAGGCCCCCTCCTGGCTAGTGCTGTCTCTGTTTCCATCAGTACTATTCTGCTCCATACACCTATGAGCTGGCCCTGAAGTACCTGAACATTGCCTTCACCATGGTGTTCTCCTTGGAGTGCGTCCTCAAGATCATCGCTTTTGGCTTCCTGGTGAGTGCCTGCTCCTGTTCTTTATGAGGGTGTTAATTTGGACTTTGGCAGTGCACAGATCACAGAGGGAAAGTGTTAATAAGGTGAGGTTGCTGCTGTTTATTTTGGATCTTGGCCTGAGTGCTGCATTTGGGCTGGAATCCTTTGGTTCTCATTGCACTTCCCAGTGCTGGATGCTGCTGGGGGAAGCCACACTGCTGCTTTGACTTCTTGCCTTGTGCTCTGTGCCTGCACCGTGCATGTTCTGTGCTGCTGCTCTCTTAGAGCCCACTGCTGCTGCACATGCTGGTGGCTGTGCCCCTTGTCCCTGCAAGTCAGGAGGTGCTGGTGCACTGCCACACTTGGGCTGTACCAGCTGGACCAGACCTGAGCAGCAGTGAGACCTCCCTGATGGATTCACAGTCCTCAAGCTCCCAGCTGCTCATTTGGGATCTGAAACCACGGATTGCTTTTCCTTCAGCTATTCTTTGCTGCTTATGGGAGGCAAAGTCCACTATCAGGAGGGTTTCTAGCCACCCTCCTTGCTCCCAGTAGCACCAGTCACTGTCACGTTTGGTCTGGTACCAGCTGCTGCACAAATAGCAGGGGCTGAGATGTGTCCAGGAGGAAGAGGAGGGCAAAGCAGCCTCGTGGCTGTGAGGGTCAATGTGCCGAGCTCCTGCAGCCTGACCTAGGCTGTGACTACTGTTCCTGCTCCCATTTGCCAGGGTGGTCTGTTGGATGCATGAATCATCTCCCAGGAGAAGCTGCTTGCTGCAGACCTGCTCAGTCTGCTGCTGTCTCAGACACAGGACGGTGTTCTGGACCGTGGCTGCATACAAATGGGCTGCAAGGTCTCCACCACTGCCCTTGAGCAGCTTTGGCCCATGGCCTAGTGCCCTTCAGACCTGCCATCCCTGAGCTCAAATCCACATTCCCTCTCTCCCTCTTTCTTTTGCAGAATTATTTCCGGGACACCTGGAACATCTTTGACTTCATCACGGTCATCGGCAGCATCACCGAGATCATCCTGACGGACACCAAGGTGAAGCAGGGGCTGGGAGCAGCGGGGTGTGGGGTGGTGGTGGGGGGCTCCCACCTCCTTCTGACCCTCTCATCTCCTCCCAGCTGGTGAACACCAGCAGCTTCAACATGAGCTTCCTGAAGCTTTTCCGGGCCGCTCGGCTCATCAAGCTGCTCCGCCAGGGTTACACCATCCGCATCCTGCTCTGGACGTTCGTGCAGTCCTTCAAGGTCAGTCTCATGTCCTGGCCTCTGCCCAGGCCACAGGGCTGTGGTGCTGCTCCCAAATAAGGCCTGTTCCCAAGGCCTTGTAGGGGAGATGGATCAGCTCAGGACCTGTGATAGATGAGGTGGCTCATCTGCTTCTCTTGCAGGCACTCCCCTATGTCTGCCTCCTGATCGCCATGCTCTTCTTCATCTACGCCATCATTGGGATGCAGGTGAGACAGGCATGTCCCTCTGGCACAGGTGGTGACACCAGCATGTCCCCAGCATTGCTCACAGGAGCCAGCCTTGTGCCTGCCTGGCACTGCTGCACCTAGTCACAGGGCCAGGAAGGTGCTGAGGATGGAACAGCTTCTCTGGGAGCTGCAGGGCTGCCTGCCCTGGGGGAACTGCCATGGGCTTGCTCAGTCAACCTCCACAACTGCCTTCCCAACTGGTACCTCTGGAGACGTGGCCTTGGGGATTCCGCTGAGCCATCCCTCTTGTCCCTGCTGATCTGTTTGGGTGCTCACATCCCGGGCCCTGCTGTGACCTCCCAGCTGGTGGGGGGTCTGCAGGGCACGGGGAGGCATCAGCCTGGCAGGCTCCAGCTGGTGAATAAGAGGCACGTGAGCTGAACCCCTCAGCTCTGCGTGTGCCACGGGGCTGGCTCGCCTCTGCTGTGACTAAATCCCACGCCAGAGATGTGACAAAGCGTCCTTGACGACGAGCTCTGGGGATGTGGAGCTGCCCGAGGAGCTGCCGCAGTACCCAGCGCCTCAACGAGCTGATTTTGGGGTGACAGAGGCCTTGGTTTGTGCTGCTTGCCAGATCTCCCAGTGCCATGGCTGGGTTTTGCCACCCTGTCCTACACACCTTGGCACCGGCTCCAGGTGTTCTCCTAAACAGCCACCATCTGACTCAGCCCCCCTCCCTGCCGGGTGGTAGTATTAGATTTATTTTTTTTAATTTTTTTTATTTTTTTTTTAACACCATTGTGAACAAATCCCCAAGCAGTAAAGTGTGTGGGCGTTATTTGAGCAAAATAGCTGGAGGCAGAAAATATTCTACAATTACACATTCCAAAAAACCTGTACAGGGAAAAAATACTCTGCAGTTGGTGTATTTTTAGGTTCAGGGAAAGGGGAATAAATATTTAACAGTAATAGCAGCACATTTTTCCAATTTGAGGCACTTTACCAATGCTGGGTATGTCTTTCCACAGCCTTGGCTGAGGGTTGTTGTTAGAACATTGTCCATAGCTTGGTCTTTGTTGCCTCTCTTGGCCCTGGGGATGGTGGGGTCTCTCCCTCCCTCCCTGAGTCCTTCCCCACCCTGTCTGCAGTGCTGTGCCTGACCCATCACAGCCCACCAAGGGAAAAAGCTCCTGGGATTGTCCAGGACTGTGACCCAGGACTGTGGGACTTTGTCCCTGCACCTCCAGCGTAGCTGGGGTCGCTGGGTGCCATGTGGTGCTCAGATGGCACCGAGGGATGGAGGAGGAATGGTTGGACTCAGCTGATCCCAGGCCCTCCATGCTCCTGTTTCCATGGTAGCTCAGCCTCTCGCAGCCTTTGCCACCCACAGCAAATCCCTGCCAAGGAGAGGAGAGTCTCCTTCCCCGATGGCTGCCTGGCACCAGCTCCTTGGCACGCTGGCTCTGCACCAGCCTGTGTTTGTGGGGTAGTTTTCATGCAATCACAGAGTCTGAGAGTGCTTTGGGTTGGAAGGGTCTTTAAAGACCACCTTGTCCAACCCCATGGCAGGGACATCTTCAGCCACATCAGGTTGCTCGGAGCCCTGCCCAACCTGACCTGGAATGTTTTCAAGGACAGGAATGTGAAGGTGCAGCTGCTTCCCTGGCTGACGAGCTCTTGCCTGAAGAGCTGAGCCCTTTCTCTCCCTTCTGTAGGTTTTTGGCAATATCAAACTAGATGAGGAAAGCCACATAAACCGGCACAACAACTTCCGCAGCTTCCTGGGCTCCCTCATGCTCCTGTTCAGGTGAGCAGCCGGGGAAAATGTTCCTCCACCCACAAACGTTCCTCCGTGTGTCAGAGATGTGCTCGACTTGGGCAGGGGGTGCTGAGGTCTCCCCTGGGGGCATGCTGAGTGTGTCCCGGGCCACCACGAGGTGCTGACAGGGCTGTGTTGGGAGCAGGAGTGCCACTGGAGAGGCGTGGCAGGAGATCATGCTGTCCTGCCTGGAGGGCAAAGGCTGCGAGCCGGACACGACGGCGACGTCCGGGCAGAACGAGAACGAGCGCTGCGGCACCGACCTGGCCTATGTTTACTTCGTGTCCTTCATCTTCTTCTGCTCCTTCCTGGTGAGTTGCCTCCTCTGAGGCCTCTGGGGATCCCCCCTTGTCAGCACCCCAGCCCTCAGGGCAGCTTCCATCACCTTCCCACAATCGCTCTTTCTTCTCTCTCCCTTCCCTTCTCTGCTCCCTCTCTCCCTAATTTCCTTTCTCACTGCCTTCTCCCCTTTTTATTTAGATGCTCAACCTGTTTGTGGCAGTCATCATGGACAACTTTGAATACCTGACACGGGATTCCTCCATCCTGGGCCCTCACCATCTGGATGAGTTTGTCCGGATCTGGGCAGAGTATGACCGAGCAGCGTGGTATGTAGCCAGCTCCTTCTCTCCCAAGCAGCCTCTCAGAGACAGCTTGAAACCAGGATCTCTGTGTTCTCCTACTGAAATTGTAGTTCTCAGTGATGTCTGGGCTAGTCAGGGATGTGCTGCTGTCACCCGTGGTCGTTACAAGGGCAGCAGCTTGTTCTTGTAGCAGTTGGTGGCACAGGCGTCTTGGGTGATGTTCAGTTTGCCATGGGGTGTTCATCCTGAGTGCTGGACGTTCCTGCTCTTCCTCTCTTCCCTGCCCTCCAGGCAGACCCCTCTCAGCCTCCTTTCCTGTCCCCATGCACCAGCTGGGAGCCTTTGCCCTGAGACTGGCTCCATCCCTTGGTGCCCAGCACCCCCAGCTCCTGCTAAGAGCAGGGCTGAGCAGGGCTTGTTCCCACCCGTGGGGATCTGCTGGGCTCCTGCCAAACCACCTGCACAGGACATTGTTTGGGGAGCTGTGCTCTGTGCTGGCCAGCCCACTCACCCCTCTGGAGATGGGAGGGCTTTGGCTGCTGCACTCCTGCCCTTGCTGATGAGGCCCTTGGAGAGCAGGGCTCCCATTAGGAGGCAGCAGCCTGTTCCAGCAGTGGGATGGGCACACAGGTGGCCAGATTTTGGCTCTGCTGCTGCTGCTGCTGCAGAGGCCTTGCTCTCCTCCTCCTCAGATGGTCCCAAGCATCCCTAGAGCAATGGGGGACCCTTGGCAGCTCTGGGACCCTTCACTCAGCCCCAGCACCACCAGGGTGCCTCGTGTGGCCCCTTCCAGAGCCCAGGGACTCTTTGGAGCCGTGCTCCACCGCTGCCAGGGAGCCTGTGCCATCTTAACTCTTGCCCTTGCCAACCCCACACGCTCCTTTTGGAGACTCTGCCTCCACACTCCATGTCCTGCCCTCAGGAGAGCAGCCCCAGCCAAGCTATTTTTTTATGCCCAGTATCAGCTCCAACCAGAGAAAGTAGAGGAGGTGGAGCAGTGAAACACCCAGCTGCTCACTGTGGGGTGGCTCTTGGGAAGGGTTTCTTCACACCAGGCACTTGATTCACTCATCACCCATGATTGTGGCCTCAGTGTCCAGGAGCCACTGTAAAACAAGCCTGAGCTGTCCTACCCATGCCACGTGCCCCCCTGATCCCTGAGCAAGCCACGCTTGTAGCCAGTGGGTTAGGGAGCACGGGAGACAGTGGTGGCAGCCCTGGAAGCCAGGCCAGGAACGGGTGAGTACATCCCAACAGCTCCCAGGCATCCCACCACACGGAGCTCTCCTGGGGAGAACATCCAGCACCAGGGGGGGAGCAGGGATGGCTTTGGTCCAGATGGTTGGGTTCTGGTTGGTTCTTCATCTCTGGCCAGCAATGGAGAGGGGATGGGAGCAGAGCAAGGAGAAAGAAACCCAGAGGCAAAGGCGCTGGGTAGGACGGCGCCGCCGCTCTTTGCCTCCCCGCGTGGTTTCCCTCCAAGCTTGTCCAAGGATGCCCGGGAGGCTGCAGCAGCTGCACCTCAGCACTTCCACCCCCTGCTTCCCAAAGGGCTCTGGGCTGGAGCAGAGTGTGGAGCTCAGCATCCTGCACCTCCTCCTGCCAGCTCTTTGCCTCGGCTGCTTCCTTGTTTCCGTGGTGCGGGAGGATACGGCCGTGTCCTGGGATGGCTGCATCTGGGCAGATGTGCTTCTGTGGGAGGAAAGGGGGGTGCGTGTCTGGGAAGGTTTGCTTCTCATAATGTGCACCCTTGGCAGAGCTGGGCTGCTGGTCAGAGCACAGGAGTGGACTCAGAGCCCCAGGTGCCACAGCCACCAGCTGGTCACATTATCCCTCCCCGTCTCAGGTTCCCCAGATCTTGGAGGCACAAGTGGCTCAGCTGCCAACCTCACTGGGGCCTCGTGGGTCTCAGAGAGTTGGCTGTGTGAGGACAGGGGCTCTGGGGATGTGATGGGGCACAACTCCATGGGTTAGAACTCCACCAAGCTGCAGGCTCACCCTGTCCAAAATCCCAGCCCTCTCCCACCAGGTGCAGGGGTCAGGGGCACGATGAGGAAGGGTCATGGGATGGTGTCCACCACCAAAACTGTCCCCCTCCAGGGTGAAGATGGGACAGTGCGAGGAGATACGAGCCAGCTCTCCTGGTGGAAAAGGCAGTAGCTGATGCTCACAGCTTTCTCCTCTCTGGGTCTGGCAGAGCCAGGAGGAGAAGAGCCGTGCTCTGCTGGGGGTCTTGCCCCACAGATGGCCCCAGCATCCCCCCGTTAAGCTCTCCATCCTCCCCTCCACCCTCTCAGTGTCCTATTAACCCACCTGTGCTTCCTTTGCAGCGGCAGGATCTCGTATAAGGATATGTACAAATTAGTACGGGTGATCTCGCCTCCTCTGGGCCTAGGAGAGAACTGCCCCTACAGGGTGGCGTGCAAGGTTTGCCTCCCAGTCCTCCGCCACAACCTGGCCACGGGACACACCATCCACCCCTCCTTCCCCCGCTCCACTGCCACGCGCCTCCCCAGGGAACCCTGACGTTGCTTTCCTTCGAGTTTAAAGAGGTCCACTGCCTCCCAGAGCCAGCAGCTGTTCCCCCTGCAGGGGAGGCATCAGTGGGGCCAGGAAGGGCTCAGAGCCTCCTGGGGTGGGTTTTCACAAATTGTGCCCCCCAGCCAGCCCCCCGCCCCGGTTCCAGCGGCGCAGGGAGCCCCGAGGGGCCAAATGCCACTGCTCGACTTCTCAGAGCACCTCACGTGGGACAGCGAGGGGTCGGGGAGGGTTTGCTCCTCAGGAGGGAAGGAGGGAGCAAAGGCTGGAGGATGTTGGGGACTTTACTGTTTTTTGGACAGTGAGGGCTGGGGGAGGCCGAGGAGGCCAGGGTCATCCCTGTGCTGTACCCAACAACCAGGTGTGGCACTTTGGAGGACAACCAGCCATGCCTCTGAGGAGCAGGACTCTTGCTAGTCTTGCACATAGCTTGCTGGATCTGCCTGGGAGATGGTGACACCAGGGCACACCTCTGGAGCTTGGCAGCTCCTCTCCCTTGAGCTCAGTTCCTGGCTGCTGGCCATGAGTCCAGGGCAGTGATTTGGTCTCCTTGTGTCTCTCTGACTTGAAGGGTTTTTTGGGTTTTTTTTTAATTTTTTGGGGTGACAGTTGAGCAAAGTCCTGCACCTGCCACATTCTCTGAAGTGACATGACACCTTTGTCTGTGCCTGTGGCACAAGAGGATGAATCACAGAGCTTGCTCTTCCTTCTGCACCCCTCACGACATCTGAGGTGTACGAGGGAACTCAGACAACCCCAGGCCTTGCTCTTGCCTCTGCAGAGGAGGAGGGTGCCTTGCTGCAGTGTGGTGTAGTCATCACACATCCTTCTGGGAACATCAGAAAGGCTTTTCTTCCAGCTGAGAGCCCTGGAACAGCTCTGTCACCCTCCACAGCTGGACGTGGGGATGGTTTTGCCAGAGGCAAAGCAGCGCAAAGAAGACACGTCCCAGGTGACTGGTCATCTCATTTAGGAAGATGTATTTAAGAACAGGAGATTTCTTGCAAGAACCTCAGACAGCTCATCTGTTCCACCAAGGGCTCCTTGGAGTGCTTCCACTCCTCTCTGCTGCTGCATCCCTGGCAAAAGCTGGCAGCTTGGCTGAGGACACTTGCTCAGGTCCCTGCAGGCAGAAGACATCCTCGGGAGGAATGGTGAGCCCTTCTCAGCAGGGCTTCACTGGCAGATGCTGCTCTCCTAAGCTGGGTCACCTGGGGCTCAGAGGGGACCTGTGATGCTTCCTTGGAAGAGGGAGTCTCAGAGTGATCAGATTTCTGCTGCCTGTGGATGGGCAGAGCAGTGAATGTGGATGAAGTCAAGGAGAGGCAGAAGCAAAGAGTACTGAGAACAGCTTCTCCTGTCATGTGGGGAGACCATGCCCATCTCTACCTTGTGTTGCCTTGGTCTCCTTCTCCCTGCAGCAGATATTTCTAGAGCACGAGATTTTTCAGAGCTCCTATTGCCCAGGAACAATTCCCAAAAGATGGAAAAAAAAAAACCCATGTGGTTGTTGGATCTTGCCAGATCCCAAAATGCCAAGTCAGCTTGCACCCCTTTCAGTTCAGTGAGCCTGCCCTGAATGAAAGGTGGATTCTGCACAGATGATATCCCTGTGGACATCACCTCTTCCTGAATCTACTCTCACAGCATTCCTGGTGCTCCCTTCCTTACAGCCTGTGTGGCACAGTACTTATTTCCTAACCACAGGAGGACAGGTGTCCTGTCTCCCACATTTCCTCCTCCACCACTCACATGCAGGCATCTCTCAGGGCCAAGCCATTAATCCCTGGTGGTTTTACAGGCCACCTTGTGCTGTAGCCGTGGGTCACCTCCCTGTCCACACCCAGATAGTTGGGTCAGATCCCCCACCCTGGGTGTGCCCGTGCTTGGACCAGCTCCTGGGAGTCATCCTGCTCAATGGATGTCATTACTGGTGCCTGCCTGTGCTTCACCCCGTGGGGAAGTGGAGTGTGGGCACAGCTGTGCTGCTCAGAGAGCTCCAAGATCTCTGCTCTGAGGAGCAGCAAAGTGTGCAGGTCTCGTGTGATCCCTGATGCAAAGTCTTCCTTCCATGGACGCCGTTCCTCCTTCGTTGTGTGGAGATTCTCAGTATGAAAGGCAGTGCCTGTTTTGTGCTGGGTTCCCCAAAATTCCCCCTGCCAGGAAGGATGGCTGGAAGATCACTGTCTTGCTTCCGTTTTTGCACTGAATTCATGCATGACAATTTTAGTCATCTCACCCTGAGTGGGTGTGCATCCAGCTCTGCCGAGGTGCTGCTTGTGGACTCCTGGATATTTCCTCTTGCTCATCCTGCTTATCATTCTCCAGTGTTGCTATCAACCATCTTTTGGGTGTGACTGGCCCAGCCTGCTCTGTGCCTGCAACCCAGTCAGCTCCTGTCACCAGTTCTGGCCACATCTGAAATGCCGGGGCTTATCTTGGTAGGGGCCTTTTTGACCAGGGGGCTGCTTCCAAACCCTGAGGAGATCGTGTCTCCCCTTTCCACTCTTCTCTGAGCACTTTCTAGGGAAGAAGCCAACATCCCGTGGGGATGCTTGATTTTTTGGCAGTGCCCTCTCTCACAGGGCACCCCAGCTGAGGTGGGCTCCTGTCCAGCAGTGAGGGCTGATGCCTTTGGTGCCACGAGCTTGCCCTGGCTCGCTGACCATCCTGAACCTTGCAGTGCCGGCCGGAGCCTGGCACCAGGGGAAGAAGAGATGACCAAACCCAGGATCCCTGGGAGCTGTGGACATGCAGAGAGAGGGAGACACAGCCCAGCTCCCCCAGCCTGGCAGAGGGCAGCCCCGAGGGGCCCGTTTTTGGTGGCATTCTTTGCTCAGCAGTCCCAGGCAGGTCCTTAGAGAGCAGAGGAGTGCAAGGTGGGAGGGGGGGGGGTCCCGCCCTAACTGCTCCCGTGGGAAACCCAAACGAACCCCAATGTTGGAAGGCCCAAACAGCTGCCTCTGCTGAGACTCTTTAAACTCCAACCTGGTGGAACTTGCAGCCGCATGTGGGAGAGAGCCAGGGCGGGAGCATGGCATGCCCAACTTTTCCTCCCGGTTTTTTTTTTCCAGCCGATTCAGCATGCCTTTTGCACTGGTGCATGGTGGGAAAGTGGTCCATCCGCAGAGCCAGACGGAAGCAACTGGGCATCTTCCTTTGACAAGTGACCCTGGCCCACTGCCTTCTATGCAAGATGCTGCCTCCCAATTGCATAGACCCCACGAGCTGGGGATACACAGCCTTTGGCTATGGGTTAGGTGGCCATGCCAAGCAATACCAGGCACCCCCCCCGGGAGGGAAGACGCTCCGGAGGCCACAGAGCACCGTGGTGCAAACCACCCTTATCTCAAATAACCCATGGCTCGAGTGCCGTGTATCTGATTTATACCACTCGCACACAGCCCTGGAACCTGTGGGACGAGGTGGGGGCTGCTGGAGGGCTTTAGGAGAGGGGTTGAGACCAGAGGAGTCGTCCCAGGCTGGTAGCGAGACAGGCGCTTGAGGCCAGCAGCAGAGAGGAGAGGGGTGAGTTGCTTTCTGCCAGCATTCCTGGGTCTGTGTGAGCAGTGCTATAAATCCACATCAGGACAGTCTCTCACGTATGATTTGCCTTGATTAACGGGTTTCCTGTTCTTTTCCTGTTTGTCCGTTTGTTTTTTTTTTTGTTTGTTTTTTTGTTGTTTTTTTTTTCTCTCCTGTTTTTCCTGTACTATTTTCCGTTCGTACGTTTTTTTTTTCCGCTCTCTGGGAATGCCTCCTCTCTCTGCATCTCCCTCCCTCCCCTTCCCCCTCCATGAGCAGTGGCCGAATCCATTACACTGAGATGTATGAAATGCTGACTCTTATGTCACCACCGCTAGGCCTCGGCAAGAGATGTCCTTCCAAAGTGGCCTATAAGGTAGATCAACCCTTCCTTCTCTGGGGGTTAGAGCCGAGCAGGAGCCGGGGCGCCTGCGGGAGGGGGAGCTGGGGAGTCCTCGGGGTGTCCAGCACGTGTTTGGCTCGCTCCTCAGGAGCCTGGCGTGCCCACCAGAGCCCTGGCCACGCCGGCTGGGCTCCGCTGCCCGCGCAGCTCCGGGGGCAACAGGAGGGGCAGGATCAGTAGTGTGGCAGTGGGAGGGCTGCAGGAGGTGAGGTGAGGTGAGGAGCCAGCCTGTGGCACGGCTGGCAGAGTGAGATGCCCTTAGGAGCTCATCCCCAGGGGTTTGGAGCCATCCTCATCCCAGCTGGTGCAGAAGCCCACGGAGATGGGGAGCAGGTGGGCAGTGGGGACAAATCCCAAATCCCACAGGAGCAGGCCTGCCGTGCTTGAGGAGCCAGGACCATCAGCAGGGGCTATCTCAGCAAGCCAAAGCCAGGGGCCTTCCAAAGGCAGCCCTGAGTTGTCCCACCCGGAGTGGTGGCTGTCAGTCGGGTCCTGGTTGTGTAGGAATGGATCAGGAGCATGGGGACACCCTGGAGGATGTGCCATGGGAGCTGTGTGGCTTTCTGAGGGCAGCAGCTGCCAGGACAAGGCCCAGAGCTACAGGAGGATCTGTTTGTCCAGGAGGAAATTGGGGTTTTTCTTGGTCTTTTAGCAGGGCTAGCACTAGGGGATTCCTGCTCACTTCCAAACACGCTTCCACCCTCTCGGCTCTCACGTGTTTGTTCACACAAGCACACATCCACCCTCACGCTTTTCCAGGGGGAAAAAAAGGAGGCTTGAAAGCAGGAAAGGGACACGAGAAGCTGGGTGAAAAGGAATGGGCAGGGAAGGGCTGACCCAAGGTATTCACAAAGCAAAATATACTCTCTGGAAAGTGGATCTGGTCACTTCGGTTTGCACCCCGCCTGCCCAGGGTGGGGAAGGAGCATGGCGTGTCTAACCTGCCTTGGTTGCCCTTTTCTCTTTCCTCCTGCACTTTTTCCACCCTCCACTTCCCTTCCTTTCCCTTCCCCACCCATGGATAATTTGGACCCCCTGCATGTGCTGGCAAACTTCATCTCTGAAAGACGCAAAAAAGGGAGTGCCAGGATGTAGCATGCTAGAGGAATCCAGCCGATCTGAAGTGCCTGAAGGTTAGGGACCCTCCTCTCCCCTGCCCCAGCTGGGAAGGGTCGAGAGCTGGAAAGCCAAACCACCCGGGAACGGAAACCTGAGCCCGTCTCCCCTCCCCGCACATCCCACATGCCCGCATCCCTGATGGATCAGGTGTGCCTTCCCAAAAGTGCCAGGGGGTGCTGGGGCAGCCCCGGTGCCGTGGGGAGGGGGGCTCAGGGGCCGTTCCTGGGGCGCAGGAGGAGCCCTGGAAGGCAGTGAGCCGGTGTCCTGGGGTGGAAGGAACCGGGGAGGGGGGGGACGGCGGGGTGATCCTTGCCCTTCTTTTTTGGCTGTGCTGTTTTGACACTCTTTGTTGCTTTCTATTTTTTTTTTTCTCTTTTTTTTTTTTTTTTTTTTTTGTTTTTTTTTTTTTTTTTTTTTTTTTTTTCCCTTTTGTTTAATGTTTAATTTCTTTTCCTCCAGCCTGGTCGATGTGTTTTTCGATATTGTTTTCCGTCCGCTGTTTTCTTCTCTCTCTTGCGCAGAGACTGGTGCTGATGAACATGCCCGTGGCC
The DNA here is from genome assembly GCA_013400255.1 of Sitta europaea. Taxonomy (NCBI): domain Eukaryota; kingdom Metazoa; phylum Chordata; class Aves; order Passeriformes; family Sittidae; genus Sitta; species Sitta europaea. The sequence goes on along the minus strand of VXBS01001130.1, from coordinate 205,764 downwards.
GAGGACATGACAGTCCACTTCACCTCCACCCTCATGGCCCTGATCCGCACGGCCTTGGACATCAAAATTGCCAAAGGTAAGGGCAGTGGCAGGCAGGGGACAGAGGCAGTGTGGTTGCACAGTGAAATGCTGCATCGTCGTCTTTTTGTAGAGCCCCGGGATGGTTTGTGTCAGAAAGAGCCTTAAAGATCATCCTGTTCCACCCCTCTGCTGTGGCAGCCCATCCATCCTGGCTTTGGACACTTCCAGGGATGGGGAAGCCACAGCTTCTCTAGGCAGCCTGTGCCAGGGCCTCACCACCACCTTCTGAATTTCTCCCTGATAGCCAATCTCAATCTTCCCTCTCTCAGCTTAAAATCGTCGTTCCTTGCCCTGTCACCTTGCACAAAGTCCCCTTTCTCTGGGCTGAGGACCTCACAGCTAATTTGGGATTGGCTGCCCAGAGCTTGGAAGCACATGGATGGGAGCAAGTACCTTGAACAGGCAAATTTCTGCCACTTTCTGTTAAAAAACAAATCTGTTTCTTTAGGGAAGAGGTAGAGAATTCTTCAACAGAAGCTGTTTCTAGAGAAAAGAAACAGCTTGATGTCCACTGTATAATGGAGGAGAGAGAGAATTCCCTTTCCTCCTCATGTAAAAAGCAAACCAAGGATGGAAAATGCGTGCTTGGCTTCCTTAGGCTGTGGGGAAAAGAAACCTCTCTCTCTCTCAGGGAAGATAAAATGTTCAGAGCAAGAAAACCTTTGTTGTTGTTGCTGGAAAGGCTGTGATTCATCAGATCAAAAACTTCCTGCAGAAACATGGCATTTTCAATAAAACATCCCCTAGGAACAGCTCAGCTATTGGGAAGAAAACCCAACCCAGGGCAAGATATCATCCAAAGCCCAGTGCTCAGACCACAACAATGGGTTTGAGCCCTCCAGACAAAGCAGAGATTTGAACCTGGCTCTCCTACAGTTCACCCAAATTGCCCTGTGCTTGGGTGCCAACATGTTGAGAGCTTCTGATGATCCCAGGGCTTCCTAAGCTCAGCAAACCCCTGGCCAGAGAGCTCTGCTGTCCCTTCCCAGCCTCACCGAGCATTTCAGGATTTACCAAGCCGAGCTGCTCTGCCACCAGCACATGATCTGCTCACCAGCAAAAAGAAAGTGGGGCAGCAGCAGGTGTGTGTGGGCTGGAGTAGGATTGGAGCTGCAGAGACGGACCCAAGGCAAGCTTGAAGGTGGCAGCTTTGAGTGGGAGGGCAGGGGATGGGGAGATGGAGGCACAGATGGAAGGGATGGTAGGAAAGTTTCCCAGTGGGAGCAGGAGACCAGGCTTGCTGATGCAAGATGGCCCTCCCAGCCCAGAGAGATGGATGCTGAGATGGAATCCCACTTCAGGATGGGAGAGGGGGGCTGGTGGGACCCTGGTGCCAAGGTTTCATATGTGTGGGCCATTTTTGCTCCCTGCTGTCAAAGGTGGTGCAGATTGGCAGCAGTTGGACTCCGAGCTTCAGAAGGAGATCCTGACCATTTGGCCTCACCTGTCCCAGAAGATGCTTGACCTGTTGGTACCCATGCCAAAAAGTGAGTCTCTGGGGGGGGCTGTCACAGCTTTCAAATTCTCCTCATCCCCACAGGAACTTCTTCCCAAAGGGAGGTGGGGACTGGCCAGACTCATCCCCAGCTCAGGGAGAAGTGGGGAAGGGGTTTGCTCTGCCTTGTTGTGCTTGGCTGCTCAGGAACTCTCTGCAAAAGCACCCAGTTTGCAGGGATCTACTCCTGCCAAAGCCACAGTCTCCTGTAAATCCTTTCTGGAGCACAGCAGGGAGGGAGGCTGAGCACACCTGGTGATATGATGAGGATGTGTGCCTTGGTGGCTTAGGATGATGAATTTGAGCAATTTTCATCTATTTTATCTATGTCTGGGTGCTCAGCACTCTCCTTTGGAACGGCCAGAAGAGTTTGAGGGTCACCAAGGTATCCCAGGGCAGGGCTCTTCCTAAGATCCACATTGGTGCCTTCTCTTATGACACAAGTGAGCCCATTTTGTTCCTTCTCATCCTCCCAGCCTCTGACCTGACTGTTGGGAAAATATATGCAGCCATGATGATCATGGATTACTACAAGCAGAGCAAGGCGAAGAAGCAGCGGCAGCAGCTGGAGGAGCAGGTGAGGCTCAGCCAGGGCAGGATGGGGACATTCTGATCACCCTCTCTGCTTCCCACCACCTCCCAGATGTGCAGCCAGCTGGGATGAAAACAATGGTGCAGGTTGGGGTTTGGGGACTACAAGGTGTGTCTGTGGTCACCCTCAGTGCCTGACAGGGAACATGGGCACGGTGTCCTCTCTCTGAGTGGTGGGAGCTTGGCTGGATGTTTATCCACCTTTCCTGCAGGCTCAGTTTCTTGCTCTCTCCAATGCAGAAGAATGCCCCCATGTTCCAGCGCATGGAGCCGTCCTCTCTGCCCCAGGAAATCATCTCCAACGCCAAGGCTCTGCCATACCTCCAGCAGGACACCCTCTCGGGCCTGTGAGTGCTGCCTGTCACTTTTCTGTTCCTTGTTTCCTCCCTGGAGCTGGCCCTGGGCTGCAGAGAGGGTTAAATTGCTGCTGGGAGCAGGGAGGAATCTCCTGGCACAAAGCTTTTGCAGGATTCCAGGTTCCTGGTGTGTGTCAGCATCACCAGCAGCAGCCGAGGTGGCAAAGGGGGATTTGTGGATGCTCTTCCTGCAGGATCACCCTAGCACTCTTCACCTAGGGGGGAAGCTGAGCAGTGCAGGGTCACTGGGGGATTCCAGCACCCTGGCTGGGGGGAATGAGGTGATAAGGGTTTCTGTCACTGCTCTTGGGATGTCCCACTGCTTCTGCAGGGCACCAGGGTCCTCTCCTGCCTTGAGGCACCACTTCAGCTCTCCAGGGAGCACGATGTTTGTCTCAAACATGGGGTCTCAACAGCCTGGGGGACAGGCACAGTGCAGGAGAGGTGACCCCAGGGATGGCAGCTGCCAGCTCTTGGCCTCCCTGAAGCTGGGCTGTGTTTGCAGGAGCAGCCGAGGCGGGTTCCCCTCGCTGAGCCCGCTCTCACCACAGGAGATCTTCCAGCTGGCGTGCATGGATCCAGCCCAGGAGCAGTTCCAGGAGCACCAGTCTCTGGTAAAGTCATGCACTGCTCCTCTGCAGTCCCAGCACGGATGCTGGTGGACACGGGGAGGTGTGGGGAGAGAGCACAGCACAGGGATGGCAGCTGCTGGGTCACACAAATCCCAAACTGGGGACAAATACCCCCAGATGTCCTCCAGCAGCCATGCCTGGACCTGCCCTGGTCTGTGGGGCCAGGCAGCACAAGTGCTTTTGGGGTGAGAGCCATGACCAGTGTCCTGCAGTAAAATATCCTTCTCTCCACAGGCTGTTTTTGCCACTGAGCACTCATGTCAGTGGGTTACCCCGTGCTGAGTGATGGTATCTGATGTTTTCGGATTCGTGTCCATTTTGTTGTCAGTGGTGGTGTCCCCAGTCCCCAGCCAAGCTGTCCAAGTGTCTCCAGCAGGGGCAGCCCTCTCTGGCCTCACACACGTGCTGGCCTGTCTGTCTGTGTGTGTATATATATATAATCACCTATTTATATATATCACACATCTCTATATATCACACATCTCTCTATATCTCCGTGTCTCGTGTGCCTTCCTGCACCACCCGGTGCAGCCAGTCCGTGTCCCCAGGCTCTGCAGCTCTGTGTCACCTGTGTATGACACAGGCAGGTGTCCCCAGGCTCTGCAGCTCTGTGTCACCTGTGTATGACACAGGCAGGTGTCCCCAGGCTCTGCAGCTCTGTGTCACCTGTGTATGACACAGGCAGGTGTCCCCTGCCTCGCCCACCCCCAGCCACGAGGAGAGGTGGCCCATGAAACACCCCCTGCCCCCATAAAGTCACCCTCTGGTGACCTCCAGGGTCGCCCTGTGCCCATCTCCTGAGTGAATGTGAACATCCACAGGGAGCTGTAAAAACTGGGATTTAACCAAAACACATCAGTGCTATGGGCTGTGTGCTCTTCCAACAGGGATGTGGCCAGGGAGCTTCTGAGGAAGGGTCAGAGGCAAAATCCCATCTGTTTGTGCCCTCCTGGCAAAAGAAGGAGTTAAACCATGGGCAGTCAGGGTGTCCCCAGACCCAGGCAGGGTTTCCACTGGGGCTGTTGAGGTGCAAGGGCAGCTGGCCACCAGGCAAGCTTGAAGCACCACACCTGGGAGCTGGAGAGTATTTTTCAGTGGTAATGAGATGAATTCAAGTGGCTTAGACTGTGCTTTTCATAGAATCATCGAGTAGTTTGGTTTGGAAGGGACCTTTTAAAGCTCATCTAGTTCCAACCCTCCTGCCATGAGCAGGAACATCTTCAACCAGATCAGCTTGCTCAGAACACCATCCAACCTGCTCTTGAACACTTCAGGGAGGGAGAATCCACCACCTCTCCGGGCAACCTGTGCCAGAGAGTGATCACCTCTTTTGGGCCAACTTAAATTCTGCCCCTGGCTGAGCAAGCAGGGCTGTCCCTGCTGCCAAGAGGGCCAGAGCAGCGTGCTGCCCTGCTCCAAGCCCATCCCAAGAGCTTGGCTGTGTGTTTGTTTCCAGGAGCCAGAGGTTAGGGAGTTTCAAAGAGTGCAGCCCTCTAACCGTGGCAGCTACCTTCCCGTGGACACTCAGGACCACGCTGTCTCTGGGAGGGCCTCCTCCATGCCTCGTCTCACTGTGGATCCCCAGGTAAAACCAAGCAAAGCCCCCACAGGTGCGGGGGTCTGATCAAAGCCTGCCAGATAACGCTGGGGCTCCTCTCTGTGCTGAGCCCCAGCACCCTGAAATTGGAGCTCCTCCTTCTCTGGGTGCTGCACGAGGAGGAGAGCTGCTGTTGCCAACGAGGGGGACACCTGAGAGCAGCCTGGGGCATCCACCTCCTGGCTCGTGGGAGCCACGCCAGGAGGTCCCCAGGTTCTCCCCACGGTGGGACACCCCCTTCTTTCCTCCAGCCCTGGGCACTGGCTGAGGTTCAAGGAGCCCCAGCCCAGCTGTCAGGTCATGGAACGCCTTCTCCGTCCTTTCCCATTGTCCCAACTTCTCTGTCTGTCCAGGGGAACCCAGGCCACATCTCACCTCCTCATCTGTCTGCCTGGTTTCTTTGTTGTTCTGTCCTGTGCTCAGCCTCCCCCAAGGTGTAGATGTTTTTTTTTGTGGGGGTTTTTGGGTGTTTCTGTGAAGTCTCTGGGTCTTCTTTCCCACCTTGCTGCAGGCACCAAGTCCTGGTGTGGCATTTTGTGGGGATGTGAAGACAAAGGGAGGCTTTGTCTCATTGGGCTTTCTTGCCATTCAGCAGCAAAGCAGATGACCAGAGTGAGGGGATGGGAGCAGGAAAGGTGAGAGGAGATGGAGAACAGCCTGAGGCTGCAGTGGCAAAAAGCTGCTAGAATTAAGTGAAGGAAGTATGGAAGGAGGTGATGTTTTCCCCTTATCATGTGAAAACACAGGGTGTAACGAGGGGAGAAAGTAGGAAGGAGAAGCATGGGAGGCAGAAAGAAAAGGAAAGGGAAGATGAAACAACAGCGTGAGTGGGGAAATCGGGAACAAATGCAGGGCAAAGGGATGGGGATGTGGGAATAAAGGAAGAGTAGGGAGGTGTGTGGAAAAGTGGTGGCAGCTGGAAAAACAAACACAGAGCAAGGGGCACTGAGGGACCCCTCTCTGCCAACAATCTTTCCAATGACTGCTCCTCTTGACCCTGTTTTCCTGGTGGGGAGGGATGCTGGGGAGGCAGCTTGGGGAGCAGTGGGGAGCAAATCCTCTCCGTGTCCCCCCCCTGCTGCTCTCCCCACAGCCCCTGGCCACTGGCTCTGCTTGTGCAGCACAGCTCCNTGGATCCCCAGGTAAAACCAAGCAAAGCCCCCACAGGTGCGGGGGTCTGATCAAAGCCTGCCAGATAACGCTGGGGCTCCTCTCTGTGCTGAGCCCCAGCACCCTGAAATTGGAGCTCCTCCTTCTCTGGGTGCTGCACGAGGAGGAGAGCTGCTGTTGCCAACGAGGGGGACACCTGAGAGCAGCCTGGGGCATCCACCTCCTGGCTCGTGGGAGCCACGCCAGGAGGTCCCCAGGTTCTCCCCACGGTGGGACACCCCCTTCTTTCCTCCAGCCCTGGGCACTGGCTGAGGTTCAAGGAGCCCCAGCCCAGCTGTCAGGTCATGGAACGCCTTCTCCGTCCTTTCCCATTGTCCCAACTTCTCTGTCTGTCCAGGGGAACCCAGGCCACATCTCACCTCCTCATCTGTCTGCCTGGTTTCTTTGTTGTTCTGTCCTGTGCTCAGCCTCCCCCAAGGTGTAGATGTTTTTTTTTGTGGGGGTTTTTGGGTGTTTCTGTGAAGTCTCTGGGTCTTCTTTCCCACCTTGCTGCAGGCACCAAGTCCTGGTGTGGCATTTTGTGGGGATGTGAAGACAAAGGGAGGCTTTGTCTCATTGGGCTTTCTTGCCATTCAGCAGCAAAGCAGATGACCAGAGTGAGGGGATGGGAGCAGGAAAGGTGAGAGGAGATGGAGAACAGCCTGAGGCTGCAGTGGCAAAAAGCTGCTAGAATTAAGTGAAGGAAGTATGGAAGGAGGTGATGTTTTCCCCTTATCATGTGAAAACACAGGGTGTAACGAGGGGAGAAAGTAGGAAGGAGAAGCATGGGAGGCAGAAAGAAAAGGAAAGGGAAGATGAAACAACAGCGTGAGTGGGGAAATCGGGAACAAATGCAGGGCAAAGGGATGGGGATGTGGGAATAAAGGAAGAGTAGGGAGGTGTGTGGAAAAGTGGTGGCAGCTGGAAAAACAAACACAGAGCAAGGGGCACTGAGGGACCCCTCTCTGCCAACAATCTTTCCAATGACTGCTCCTCTTGACCCTGTTTTCCTGGTGGGGAGGGATGCTGGGGAGGCAGCTTGGGGAGCAGTGGGGAGCAAATCCTCTCCGTGTCCCCACCCTGCTGCTCTCCCCACAGCCCCTGGCCACTGGCTCTGCTTGTGCAGCACAGCTCCAGCCGGCTGGGGAAGGGCAGCCCACGAGCTCCACGGCCAAACCCCGCTTTCCTCCCACCCCTGATGTGTGCAGAGATTATCTGGGGGGGGCTCTTCTCAGGCTGGCTGCTCCCCAGCCCGAATTTCCCCATCCCAAAGGGTGGCAGTCCCCGTGGTGGGGGTGAACTGGTCGTTCTTCCCCCCGCCCCCAGCCCTGCCTGGCGCTAATGCTGTCCCCGGCTGGCCGGGGTTGCTTGCAGGTGGTGACAGACACCAGCTCCATGCGGAGATCGTTCTCCACCATCCGGGACAAGCGGCCCAACAGCTCCTGGCTGGATGAATTCTCCATGGAGCGCAGCAGCGACAACACCTACAAGTCCCGCCGGCGCAGCTACCATTCCTCGCTCCAGCTGTCCGCCCGGCGCCTCAACGCTGACTCGGGTGAGCCCAAAAAATCCCCCCGGACCCCTCCAGCTGAGCGCTCCCGGCTGCTGCAGGGGCGGTGGTGGGCGCTGATGGGGGTGTCCCGCAGGCCACCGGTCCGAGGGGCACCGCTCGGGCAGGGAGCGGGGCCGGTCCAAAGAGCGCAAGCACCTGCTGTCCCCTGACATCTCCCGCTGCAACTCCGAGGAGAGGAGTCCCCAGGCACAGGAGGAGTCGCCGGAGCGGCGGCGTGAGTCCCGGTCACCCAGCGAGGGCAGGTCACAGACACCCAGCAGGCAGGTGGGTGCAGAAATCCCGTCTAAGCATAAAGGGGGAGCGCAGAAAAAGCTCCCGGCCAAAACCAGGAGGACAAGTCTCAATTCTGGGAGCTCGGAAGCGTCTCATCTGGTGGTGGCATCTCTGTGCCTGCCGTGATCTGAGCAGGCTGGGGCTGCTTGGGCACCCTGCAGAGTGTTTGGGGACAGGGGTGGGTGTCATGCTGACCCTCTTGCTGCTGTGGCATCCGCTCCCTGCCGAGGTCAAGGGGTCCCAGCTACACAAGGTGCCAGTGCTTTGAGTGAGCTTGAAGCCACCCATGGAGGTGCCACCATGGAGAGCAGCAGATGGTGAGCTGTCAGCTCTTCCCACAGAGGGTTTGGCGAGTGCTTTTTGCTTTTGACCACCAAGAGCCTGCAGTGGTAGAATATCCTGAGTTGGAACAGAGCACAAGGATCATTGAGTCCAGCTCTTGTCCCTGAACAGGACAACCCCAAGAATCCCACCATGTGCCCGAGAGCACTGTCTGAATGCCTCTTGATCCCTTTCTTNTCCTCGCTCCAGCTGTCCGCCCGGCGCCTCAACGCTGACTCGGGTGAGCCCAAAAAATCCCCCCGGACCCCTCCAGCTGAGCGCTCCCGGCTGCTGCAGGGGCGGTGGTGGGCGCTGATGGGGGTGTCCCGCAGGCCACCGGTCCGAGGGGCACCGCTCGGGCAGGGAGCGGGGCCGGTCCAAAGAGCGCAAGCACCTGCTGTCCCCTGACATCTCCCGCTGCAACTCCGAGGAGAGGAGTCCCCAGGCACAGGAGGAGTCGCCGGAGCGGCGGCGTGAGTCCCGGTCACCCAGCGAGGGCAGGTCACAGACACCCAGCAGGCAGGTGGGTGCAGAAATCCCGTCTAAGCATAAAGGGGGAGCGCAGAAAAAGCTCCCGGCCAAAACCAGGAGGACAAGTCTCAATTCTGGGAGCTCGGAAGCGTCTCATCTGGTGGTGGCATCTCTGTGCCTGCCGTGATCTGAGCAGGCTGGGGCTGCTTGGGCACCCTGCAGAGTGTTTGGGGACAGGGGTGGGTGTCATGCTGACCCTCTTGCTGCTGTGGCATCCGCTCCCTGCCGAGGTCAAGGGGTCCCAGCTACACAAGGTGCCAGTGCTTTGAGTGAGCTTGAAGCCACCCATGGAGGTGCCACCATGGAGAGCAGCAGATGGTGAGCTGTCAGCTCTTCCCACAGAGGGTTTGGCGAGTGCTTTTTGCTTTTGACCACCAAGAGCCTGCAGTGGTAGAATATCCTGAGTTGGAACAGAGCACAAGGATCATTGAGTCCAGCTCTTGTCCCTGAACAGGACAACCCCAAGAATCCCACCATGTGCCCGAGAGCACTGTCTGAATGCCTCTTGATCCCTTTCTTGGGGAGCCTTTTCCAATGCTCTGGGTGAAGCACTTCTAACCTAAACTGTCCCCTGACACAGCTCCATGCCGTTCCCTTGGGTCCAATCACTGGTGACCACAGAGAAAGTGGTGACCACAGAGAAAGTGGTGACCATAGAGAAAGTGGTGACCACTGCTGCAGACCACGAGCAGCTCTGCCCTCAGCAGGCAGGGACG
>VXBS01001130.1:119974-196410 GCA_013400255.1 Sitta europaea | reverse complement strand
CCCAACCCGGTGGTTGGCCGGGGAGGGGGGGACGACGTGGTGTGGCGTGGCGCTGCCAGCATTCCCCAGCGTGTCCCGGTGCCTTGCAGGGCATGGGCTCCCTGAGCGAAAGCTCCATCCCCTCCATCTCGGACACCAGCACGCCCCGGCGGGGTCGCCGCCAGCTGCCGCCGGTGCCCCCCAAGCCTCGCCCGCTGCTGTCCTACGCCTCCATGCTGCGGCACGCCGGGGACACCTCTCCCCCCGCCGACGAGAGCGAAGGGGGCTNCCCAAACGCAGTGGGGGGCGGGGGGGGGAAAAGAGGGGAAAAAACAAGCAAAAAAAAAAATCATCCCAAACCGACCAGAACGGAGGGGGAAGGAAAAAAAAAAACCAAACAAAAACCAAACAAAAACAAACCAACAAAAAAGAAACGGAAAAATACCCCCAACAACAAAAAAAAGAAAGTCTTTGTGCAAAAAAAAAATTAAAATCTGTCGACTTTCATTTATTACTATCACTTTTTTTTTCTGCACAGAGAAGCATTTGATGGGCGGCAGGGCGGCCCGGCCAGGCTCGTGTGCTGGGGGGCAAGGGAGAGCCCCCCCCGGCCCTGCCCCGGGAGGGATCCCCGGGAAAGTTCCTCCCCACGGTTTTCTGCTCCCAGCAAAGGGATGCCACGGACCCCCTTTGCTCTGTCGCTTGGGCTTGTGCTGCTGTGGCTTCGAATTTCCCTCCCCGAGGGTCTCATCCTGCCTGGCAAAGGGGCGAGATGCGATGGCGGGGTGCAGGGGATGAGGGGTTGGGGTGCACCCAGACAAACCAGAGCAGCTCTGGCTGCCAGAGGGGGCAAAACTGGTTTGTACTGGGGCTGGGGGGCTCAGTGCTGCCGAATGTATCCTGTCTCCCACCGACATATATTTATTTATATACGGAGAACTCTAGGTGTGCCTGTGTGTGTATATATGGGGGGTGTGTGTGTATATATATTTATATGCTGTATATATAAAGATATACACATACATAGATTTGTTTTAATCATCTGACAATGCCGGGGAGCCCCTTGGGGCTCCTGCTGCCTGCACCCTGCCTTGGTGGGGGCAGGACCGAGCTTCCCCGGGGGGCTGCTGTACAGAGCATCGGGAATGCCGCCTTGCTCCCTCTCCCAGGTGTTTCTAGCGGTGGGAATTGCATTTTCTCTGTTAGAGATGGCTGTGGCGAGGGCTCCTCGGGCAGCTCAGTGCCTGCAGGAGTGGGATGCCCGAGGGATGAGGGCGGCGCTGTCCCCAGGACAGCCAGCGGTGCCGAGGGGGTGATGGCAAACCTCTCAGAGGCCTCTTTGCTTGTTTTCCCAGGAAAAGAAGATATCTGTGTCCGCAGGGGAGTGAAGATGTTGTGAGTGCATGATGTACCTTAAGGTCTGTCCTCCGGGCAGAGGCATCTGGCTTTGGCACCAGCCCTGCCTCAGTTTCCCCTGCAGCCACGGCCTCTGCCCTCTCCTGGGGCCTGGCACCCCTTTGGAGAAGGGCTGCCATGGGGGGCTGGCTGTGCAAACCCCGTGGCCTCGGCGTGGGAGCAGGTGGGTGTCCAAGAGCTGGGGGTTCTTTGGGCAGGAGCATCATCCAGGGTGTGAGCAGGGCGGCTCAGCCCTCCTGCAAACACTGGAAATGCAGAACAGGGCCACCTTCCAGCACCAGGCATTCATTAATCTGGTGATTATGTGCTGTCAGCTCTCCACGATCCATGCTGTGGGTGCAGTGCTGTGCCTGGCAGCCCGGGGAGGTGGCCTGTGGTGATGCGTGGCTCGCCCTGGTGGCTAGTGGTGTGTCTCTGCTATGAGCTGTGTCTGTCATCAGCCCCAGCGTGGTCCTGGGCGGCTGGAGGGTGCTGTGCCTTTGGAGCCTCAGGGAAGGGCTTGCCCTGTGGGCTGGGGGGTGCTCGGTGCGTTTGGGCCAGGCGTGGTGGCCGTGTGTGGGGATGGGAGGTGGGGACGGGCGGGTAAAGGCAGCACAGCCCTCGCCCTGCCCTTCCTCCTGCCCATGGCTTTGCTTAGCTGCAGGTTGCTGTGGTCTGGCCCTTGGGGCTGTTGTCCAGCTGAGCAGCAGCTCTGGCCAGGCTTTGCTTTGGTCCTGGGTAGCTCGTGTCTTCTCCTGACCCAAAGATGCCCGAGCTGCCCTGCTCCTGCATGTGCAGATCAGCCCCTGCCCTGATCGCTTCGTGAGCTCCCCCCGCGGGGCTCTGCTTTGTGAGCAGCAAATCCCGGCGGCTCCGGGGGCTTCCTGCTCCAGGGCTCGTGCATGGACCAAACCCCCTCTTTCTGATGGTCACGGTGCCCTCCGTGCACCCATCCCAGGGCCCAAAGCTCCTCCAGCGCTCCTGATGGTGGGGGGCACCTCTGCCGTACCTGGCGCTCCCCAAACAGACACCTCCACCTGCCCAGGGACCCGAAAATTCCACAGGCAGACCTCTCCGTGGCTTTGGCTCAGACCCTGCATCCCCTCTCTGGGCTCTTGGGGACGAACCGTGTCCCACGCAGCCCTGGGGAAGGGTTAGGGTTAGATGGTGGCTGGGGACATCACCTGTGCCAGCAGCTTGGACCAGAGCTGCCGGAGCCTTGCTTTTTTTATTTTTTTGGGAGAGCCTGGCGGGCAGCGTGGGATCGGGGAGCAGGGACTCGCTGCTGCTGGGGCCGGGGCAGGCCACGCCGTACCTGCTCTAAATATAGGTGTCGGTATCGTCTCCTTCTAAATGCGGAAAGGTGTCTGACAATGCGCCGGGCTCTGAGTAAGAGCCCGCGGGGAGGGGAGGAGGCGGTTTTTTGTGTCTGTGCCTGGCGGGTGGGAGGGAGGCAGCGATTCTCTGGAAGCGGGGGCACGTTTCATGAGGATTTCGAGCTTTTTGGGCGCTTTTCTTCCCTCCTCCTGCCCCGCCATGGGGCCGGCGAGCGGTGTTGGTGATGCTCCGCAGCGGTGGCACGGGACGGGGCACAGCCCCCGGGGCGCACCCAAACCTGAGCTTTTTGGCATGTCAGCCCTGTGTTTAACTAACGTACAGAAACTGTGTGGAACAAAACGGAGCCCCTTTTTACCCGGAAAGGGTCCGAAACCGCCCCGCTTGTGCCTCTCCTGAAGCAGCTCCCGCGGTGGGGGGACCAGGAGGCACCTGCGCATCCCGTGCCCTGAACCAAAAACATCCCCCGGGAGAACCACGGGAAGGACCGTGCCGAGGGGGGAGGCAGACCAGCCCCAAGGCACCGTTTGCAGCCTGTGCCTTGCTTTTCAAGGCGCTGGACTCGGCTTTGCTGCTGCACAATCTCCTCTGTGGATTTTTGGACATTTCCTCAGGCTCCCGGCCACCAAGGCTGTGCCCTGCCGTCGGTGGCTGCTGGCCATGCTGGGGGGCAGGATGGGGAGGGGGGGATGTGTTTCAACCTCTGCCTGCAGAGGACGTGCCCTGCCCAGGCAGAAGTTCCCCAGTAGCATGCAGCTGGTTCCCAGTTTGGTGCTGGGGCTGGACTCAAAGCCCCGCAGATCTCCTGGGGGGGCTGCGGTGGGTGTGCGAGGAGGTGTGGCAGCCCTGGCACGCAGAGCCCGGCTGTGCCCTCCAGGCTGGCTGTCCCAGCTCCATCCTCCTGTCCCCCCAGGAGGCTTTGGGGGGCAGAGCCCCCCAGGAGTGGGGCTGGTGTCTCCTGGGGCTGTGGGAGGGCGGGTGGGAGATGCTCTGCCTTCATCCCCCAGGCTCTGGGGCGGGATGTTGTAACATAACCTGCTCGTTTGGACCCAAACGGGGAACCGAGCTGACCACCAACAATGTACAACTCCTCAATGTTTTTTGTCAAAAGGAAAGAAAAATAAAACCTTGTTGTAAAGAACCACTGCAGACTTGGTCTCGTTGGCACCCCCCGTGCTGGGGGGGCTGTGGGGACTCTGGGTAACGTCATGGACCCCTGGAAAAGGTCCCCAGGGCAGGGAGGGGGTGGCACACAGCCTGTGCTGGCACTGCCATCACGGGGGATGGGTGTTCTGCAACCCCAGGCAGGGTGGGGGGCTGTGGAGGAGAGGGGCAGGGAGAATATTTGAGATCTCCTGGGCTAGCTGTGGCTCAGACCTGACTTCTTCCAGACACAGGGGCTGAGGGGTACTGGGGGAGCTGGGAGAGCCAGGGCCAGGAGCCTGAGGGGCTGTTACTGGGGGCACTGCAGCAAACTGCCAGGGGAAGCCAAGAGCATCACGGTGAGCTCGTATCACTGGGGGAATGCAAGGGAGCACCAGCCTGCACATCCAGCTTGGAAACCCCACTGAGGACCTGGCCTTTGGGGCATCCAAACAGCTTGGCCACCCCTCCATGCCTGCACTCAGGAGATTCCAGGGGGATTCAGATGCTGTTTCCTGGTCCAAAGCTTGTGGGTGAGTCGTCAAGCAAAGACGCTGAAGTAATGGCTTCTATTTCTTTTTTTTGCTGAGTGTTTGAAGCGTGAAAAGTTCCCCAGCAGCCAGAGGTGAGGCAGCAGCCTGTGGCAGCCTCCAGGCTGAGCTCAGATGACAGAGTGGTTTGTGGCTTTTCAAGAACACTCTCCTTCTTTCCCAGTGCTGTGCCAAGAAGAGCTTAGGGAAGGATGATGGCAGTCACCTTCTTTGGACCACCTTGAGCTGAGCTTTACCCTGTGTGCTTCACAAGCGTGGTGCCACTAAGCACAAAGCCCAAATGACCTGTAGTAGGAACAGGTTTTATCCTGCCCTTCCCTTTGTGCGAATTTCCCTTTATTTCCCAAATGCTGACAGATCTGGTTTTCACTTCTCTGGCTCATGAAGTGATAAAAAGTTTTCAGTGGGAAGTGTAGAGTTCCAGGAGATGGCCCAGCTTTGAGAGCACTTCCCGAGGCGCTGAATGCAATGACAGCCCAGCATTTTTTCAGGCTGGGAAGTGAGTTCCCATTTTACAGCCAAAAAAGTGATCTGCAGCCCTGACTGTGGGGAAGGCTCTGCAGGGTGGTGATGCCACCTTCAGCTCTGAGGACTTTGCAGTGCTGTGGGAAGCAGTTTGAGGAGAGGATGTCCTCCTGTGTGGGCCAGAAGTGCTGCATTAACATTCCTTGAAGTGACTGTTTGAAGTATGAGCTGCTCCAAAAGCTCTGAAAGCCTTTGGAGTGTGGTTGGACATCCCATGGAACCCTACCTTGGATGCTTGTTCGAGGATGAGCGGTGAACGCAGCTACTTGAGTGCTTGGCCACCTCTACCACATTTCCCCAAATCCCCTAAAATATCTGGGGCCATGAAGAAGATACCTAAAGCACTGCAGAGGCAGAGCTTCACCCTCAGAAGGGAAACTGGTGCTGCAAAACGGGGAGCCTTCGCTGTCGGAGAGCCAGAGCTCTGCCTGGCAGGCGCAGAGGCTAAAAAAAGCCCCTTGACAAATGGAACAGAAAGGTTAAAATTATCTGTACATCATCTGAATAACAATGGCAATGCAGATTGTACCTGCTTATAATAGCTCCAGGAGACAGGGGATAAATTGGGAACAAAAGTACCCCAGAAACAGATGCTGCTGGCGTGCGGCTGCCAGAAGTGCTGGGGCTGCTCCTCCTTGAGGAGCCGTGGGGGCAGAGCCACCAGAGCTCCAAAACCTGCTCTGTGTGCTCCTTTCTCCTTGCCCTGCCTGCTCCAGGGCCCTTCCAAGCCCTGGTGCCAGCAGAGATGTGGGAGCAATCCCAGCCCCTGGCACTGTGGCTGTGCATGGCCTGGCTTAAGTCCAGGAATCTGGGGGGCAGGACCAGCCCTGTCCTGGGACAGCTGCAGATCATCACCCCCTAACCTGGCTCTTCCTCCTGGAAGAGGCCTCCTCATGCTGGTTTTTTCCTCTCTGTCTCTGCCCCTCTTTCCCTCCTGCAAAGCCCAGGGAAGGTCCATGGCACCGGGTGCATCTGGAGCTCTGCAGGCAGGGGCTCTTTCCTAAAGGCTTCCTGAATTATTTTATAGGCAGGATGTCAGCAATTGTGCATCCCTGCAAGGGAAGCCTGGCTCTGGTCCTTTGGTCACCCTGCTCACTCCTCCAGCAAAACAAGGGAGACTTGGCTATGAGGCTGCTGGAGCCAAACCCAAATCCCTTGGAGGTGCAAAGGACAGCAGGAGGGGGCAGGAACTTGAAAGAATTTTCTCTTCCTTTTTCCCATCCTAGCAAGGTGTTTAGAATCCCTTCATCCAGGGGTGAGGGGACAGGACTCGTTCCCACTGGGGGCACAGCTGATGGCTCAGATCAGAGACACTGGGGTGGCTCTCCTCCTCCTCCTTCTGGGGAGTCTGGCTCTTCTCCCAACAACAAAAACTGATTTTAGCTGGGAAACTGGAGGTCAGGAGGGCGAGACAGACCCCCCAGGCTGAATTTCACAGCCCTGAGTAGAAGGGGTGGATTTTGCCAGTGCTGCCATACGGAGACACGCTGCAGTCAGAGAACACTGCATCCTCTGTTCCTGACAAACGCCTGTCAGGACAGCTTGGATACAAAGCCAGGGCTGAGGCAGAGGGAGCTCCGCCAGTGTTTGCAATTCCTGTTTCCCTGTAGGTCATGGGGAGCTCCAGAAGGCTGAAGCAAAGCTCCTGTGCAGGAATGCAGAGCCCCAGGCTGGGTCCTGCAGGGGAGGAAGCTGAGCCCTGGGGTGCTGGGTGTTGGCATCCATGGCATGAAGTGGCAGGAGGGCAGAGAGGATGGCAGGAGGGCACAGAGGATGGCAGAGGCGTTCCCATCAGGGACCTGGGCTGGGTGGACCTGGAGTTGCCTGGTCCTGATGCCATAAAGCCAAGAAACCACATAACAACAAGCCACCAACAGCCCCAGCCCAGTGTCAGTGCCAGGATGTGCTGCAGAGAGGAGAGAGAGCTCCTTTTTGCCAGTGCCCCCCAGGGGGGACCCTCCTGTGCATCCTCCTGCTGCTCAGGTCCCCCCTCATTTTCTCCTGCACCCCCAGAAAAGGTTTTCCAATGAACAGGGTATTCCCTGGCAGTGTCCATCCCACCCCCCTTGGCAGAGGGAGAAAAGGGACAGGCAGGACCAAGGGGACAGCTGAGAGGCAAGCAGTAAAAGTGCACTTGGATTTATTTTGAGATGCAGCTGGAATTTTGTCTCACATCTATTCCTGGGCCTGACACCACGGGGTGTGAGGACAGATGTGAAATGTGGCTCTGTGAAATTCATCTCTGCTTAGGGCATGGGAATAGCAAAACCTCCCCTGAACAGCCATGTTTTAATTTGCATTTTCCAGGGCTCTGGCAGAACGCTGGGTCCTGTGGTGTGCTCAGAGGTGGAGGCATTAATGGCCATGAATTGCAATATCTCTGTTTTATGGGGGGGATTTAGGTAGCTGCCAGACTTGATAATTCTCCTGGTGTTATCCCAGCAGTGATGGTGGCTTGGGAACTGGGGGGGTGAACCAGCTGGGGGGATTTTTTTCAGTGGGTTTTGGTCTATGAATCCAAACCTCATCTTGGCTTGTCTGGTGGAATTGGCTACGGCACAGGATTAAATGTCACTGATGGGTGATGGGTGGAAGAAGGGAGGGAATGGAGGGAAGAAGAGAGCAGTAGGGCTGGCAGAGACCCATGAAGACCCATCCTAAGCAAAAAAAAAAAGCCCCTGGGAGCTTGAGGATGAAAGGAGGAAGCTGCAACCTAACAGCTTTTCATTAATAGAGCTGTGGTGCTCATGTGGTCACGGTGACAGATCCCAGAACCACAGAACGCTTTGGGCTGGAAGGGACCTTTAAGCTCATGTTGTTCCAAGCCTCCTGCCAGGGGCAGGGACACTTTCCACTAGACCAGGCTGCTCAGAGCCCTGTCCAATGTGGCCTGGAGCACTTGCAGGGATGGGATGCAAGGCACCTGCAAGGTGCTGTCACTTTTGCAGCACGAGTGCAGCTCGGAGGCTGCCGGGAGGGCCCGGGCTGGCTGGTGCTGTGTGCTGCAGTGACAGCCTGCCTCTCAGTGGGACAGGCATCCTGGGGGAGAGGCCATCTGCATGCACAGGAGGAGACAGCCTTTGCTCCCTGAAACGTGTCAGCTCAGGGTGGAAGAAGCAAATCCTGCTTTATGGAGGCACGAATGGCTCCGTCGATGGGAGACTGTCCTAAAGGTGACACCGAGCCTTGAGCATCCCAGCCCTGGCTGTGAGCACGAGTTCCCTGATCATGTGAGGTCACAGCAGTGCAAGAGAGCAGAACATGCTTTTGGATGCTTGCAGGCAGCTCTCTCACCGAGCAGGCAGTGGCTCCTGCCTTGCCTGCCCTGCACAGATTGAGCTCTCCTGGCATCTTTGCCTGCCTGGCTGGCTGCTGGGGCCTCGAGATGCTTCTCATGGCTGCAGGGATTGTCATGGAACCTAAAAACCTCCACAGATAATCGAGGTGCACCCAGAAAGCAGCCCATGTTCTGTGGCCTGGTCAAATCTGGCTGTCACAGTGTCTGGGGGTTGGAAGATGAAGGGAAGTGTGGGCAGGTGTGTGGAACTTTGTCAACAAGAGAGGCTGCATGGCAATGGCTCTGAGGTTGGAAAAGGTGCTCCACAAGGCTCCAGCAGCTGTGTGAGCTTTCCAGAGCAGCAGGGCAAGGATCCCCTGTGCCAAGGTATGCTGGCATTTTGGAAGCTCTCCAGCAGCAGCCACAAACACAAAAGTGTCTCCTAAGAGCCTCTCCCACGAGGGCCCTGATGGATCTTTCAGGGCTGAGTCAGGAAGAGGAGCTCTGTGGGGTGACTCAGTGTGCTTGCTGACAGCCTGCTCATCCAGCTGTGGGTCCTGCTGGGCTTTGGTCACTTCAGCTGAAGCGTTTAAGTGAACACAATGTCCCTGTCCTTCAGCTGAAACGTGCTCCTCCTTCCCTGCGCTGTCCCCTTGTGTCTGCTGCGTGCCAGGGCTGTCACAGGGAGACAGCCCCAGCTCCCAGCTCCCAGCCCCTGGCAGCAGCAGCTGCTGCCTGCAGGAACATCTCTGCCTGAGCAGCATCTCTGCCTGAGATGCCACTGCTGGCCTTGTCCCCTGGGGGGACACACGGCGTGGCTTCTCCTTGTCCTTGTTGCCTTGTGCCTGCTTGACCCAGTCCTGGTCTGTGGTCATAACTGGCTGGCTCTGACCATAGACAGGCAGGAAAGAAAAGAGGCCTGCTCCATCTTTCCCTGGGAACCCGACCCAGGGGGGTTGTTGGATCCGTTCCAGGGAGGAAAAGAGAGAGCCCACCACGTGGGAGGGGGAATTTAAACCTTAGGATAACAGGGGGTGTGGGGTAAAGGGGATACAGCAAATGGGAGACATTCAGAGGGGAAGGGTACACCACAAGGTTAGGAAAAAGGGGGTTTTGGATATACCATGTGAGTGTAATGAAAACAATTATTAGTGGCTCTAGGGGCAGCTGAATCCAGAGAAGCCTGCAGCACACTCATACTCAGGTTCTGGGGTGTGTTTTAGGGTGTTCTAGGCAGAGGTAATTTGCCTCTGACACAAACCATTTTGTGTGGCACAACACTTGGGCACCAGTCCTGCAGACACAGCCGAGGGTGGAGGAATTTCTCCTTTCCTCAGCAGAGAGGCCCTGCCAGTGGAGAGCACCTCCTGTCCTGCAGGAATGTAAAAGCCAGACGATTTCCCCACGTGCCCAGCTAAGACAGCAGCAGCTGAGCTGGTTTGCATTTGAATTCCCCCAGCCCTTTTGGTAAAGGCTGACACTCCTCTGTCCTGCCTTCCTGTGGCTGGGCTTACCCTGGCTGCAGGGAGAGGGGGGCATCAGAGTGACCCCAAGGGCTCTGGGGTGGCCAGGAGAGCATCAGGGCTCCTTCAGCAGGGCACAGCAGCACTTGGCTTCTTTTCCTCACCTGTCTCACAGGGGAGGGCATGAGCAGGGGCTGTCTCCTGCCCTCTCCCCAGTGAGGTTTTCCTGGGCTCTCTCAGGTCGTGTTTCCCAGCTGGAGGGGCTGAGTCAGGGCTGTTCTGTGGTGTGGAAGAAGGGATTGCAGGACACCTCACCCCTGATCAGTCACAGTTGTGCTGATTATCAAAGAAGAGGAGCAGACTTGCTCTTAATGGGTTGCAGCTGTCACTAATAAAGACAGGTGTGATAAAAGGGGTGGGTTGGCTGCTCAGGGGAGCTTGGGATCCCTTTGGTGAAGAGAGCCTGGAGGAAGAAGGAAAGATCCAGGCAGCATAAAGAAGAACAAAGCAAGGTAGAGAGTTACTGCTGGTAAAAAGATTCGGTTTGTGTCTGGTGGAGTCAGAGCCTGCAGTCACAGTGGAGCTGGCCAAGGCCTGTGTGCAGAGTCTGCAAACCAACATTTGCAGTCACAGGAGATAACCAGCAGGCAGAGTCTGCAGTTGGACCCTACAGCAGGAGCTTGCTTTAGTCACAGTCAGGATGGCAGAGATATGAGGAAGAATAAACTGGGACCCTTTTCATGTTGTCTTGGCTCTCTCCTACCCCTAAGGAGAGGACTCCTGTGACAGCTCTTCCTCAAGGAGAAGATTTAATTGCCCTTGTGTGGTGAAGCCTGCATCCTTCAAGAGTCTGTAATTTTCTTCTGGTGAATCCATGGGTTTCTTTAGCTGAGAGATGTGTTTGCCACTCACCCATCTCTGTTCTGTACAAAGGGCTCTGGGGAAGCACTTGCCCTCGTGTTCATGGATCAGCCCTGTACGTGTGTGAGAGATTCCATGCAGCCAAGTGTGCCAAAAAATCCATCTTTGGAGGGCCACAGAGGTGCTCAGGGGCCTGGAGCACCTCTCCTATGAAGACAGGCTGTGAGAGAGTTGGGGTTGTTCAGCCCAAGGAAGAGAAGGTGCTGGGGAAACCTCAGAGCCCCTTCCTGTGCCTGAAGGGGCTCCAGTGGAGCTGGAGAGGGAATTTTGATGAGGATATGAAGTGACAGGAAAAGAGGAGAGGACTTTGCATTGAGGGAGGGCAGGGTTAAATTAGATATTAGGAGGAAATTCTTCCCTGTGAGGGTGGGGAGGCCCTGGCACAGGTTGCCCAGAGAAGCTGTGGCTGCCCCATCCCCAGCAGTGTCCAAGGCTGGGCTGGACAGAGCTTGGAGCAACATGGGATAGTGGAAAGTGTCCCTGCCACAGTGCCTGTGCAGAGGCAGGATCTTTGCTTCCAGGAGCAGGTTTCTCTCCATCCTGCTAGGAGCACACCTCTCCTGTGGCACAGGGCTGTGTGCTGCCCAAGTGCCAGCATGCCCAAGCCCAACCCCTCTGCCTGGTATTTCTCTTTTGGAGTTTGCTTGCCTTTCCTGATGGAAGCATCGTGGTCTAAAAGTCTCTTATCCATTCCATTCCTTGTTTACATCCCCTGCTGTGCTTTCCCAAAGGTGTGGGAGCAGCAGTATTGTCTCTCCCAGCGGCTGCAGTGGTGGGGTGGGATTCTGAGCCTGCCAGACAAGCAGGCCCTGCCCTGCCTGCACCCCTCAGTTCTCCAGCTTGTCCTCCCATCCTCTCCCTTCAGGAGATGTTGTTCCTGCCTTTTGCATTGTCATTTTAGAGTCAGGCTCTTGTTTGCCGCTGAGCTCTGGAGGGGGCTGGCTGGGAACATCTCCATGGGTTCCCAGGAGATCCCCTGTGGCCAGTGAGCATGGGCTGGGGGTCTTGTCACACTCCCCCACACCCATCCCCCTCGAGGAGAGTGGGGGCTGCTGGGCTCTGCGGGTGGGTGAGGCATCCTTCATGCACAAGGATGAGCCCCTGTGTTTTCCTCACTAATTTCCATCTTTGTCTCATGTCATTTTCTTAGCGAATCTCTATGGAAACAGGTACTGTTTGTAATAAAGCCTCTGTTTTTCACTTTGCTTTGTTGCTGTCGAGGAAGGAGGTGGCAGAGACCTATAAAGGGCAGATGAGGTTTAGGCAGGGAGAGGAGAGATGATTCAGCTGCCTCAGCCTTTGGCACAGATGGGAGCAGCCTTAGCATCCCTTCAGCCTGTCCTCACCGATGGAGGCTGAAATCATCCTGACCCTTTCCTGGCTCCCTTGATTTTGGGGACTTGCTAACCTTTAAGGTCCCTTCCAACCCGAACCAACTCAGGATTCCTGTCCCAGCTGGATGGAGAGGAGCACTGTGGTGTGGACTGGAGCTAAACCATCTTTGTCCATCCGATGTGTCCCAGCGAGCCACCAGCCTCCCCGTGGCTCCTTTGAAAGTCACCCAATACCAACCACGTCCTGCCAGGACCTGCTGTGACACAGCCCCGGGCTCCACGTGAGCCACCCCCACGCAGCTGAGGTGTGGGGGTGACACAGAGGGTCCAGGAAGCACAAAGCCCCCGCCTGCCGTGGGACGCTGCAGCTCCGTCATCCCGCAGCGCTTCCTGCCCCTTCCCAGGCTCCTGAGCTTCCCAGCTTGTTTGTTTATTTTGGGGAGGGAGGGGGCTGTTGAGAGAGCTGATAGAGGAATATTTTAAAGGAGGAATTCGATGCCAGGTTGGCATCCTCTGCATCAGACAGAGCCGTGCTCAGAGCTGCGTGTGTCAGCTCCTCCTGCTCAAAGTCACCCTTGGCCACCCTGCGCCTTTCCAGGGGCAGCTGAATCCAGAGAAGCCTGCAGCACACTCATACTCAGGTTCTGGGGTGTGTTTTAGGGTGTTCTAGGCAGGGGAAATTGGCCTCTGACACGAAGAGGTGGCACCTGGCTCTGGGGGTTCAGAATGATCTTCCACCCTGACTGAGAGCTGGTGCTTTTAGCTTGGGAGAGACCTCCAAGGTGGCTGAGTCCAGCTGCTGATCCAGCACTGCCAAATCCCCCATCCCACAGCCCCGGGGCTCCCTGGCACAAAGAGGATGGAAGGGAGTGCTTTGAGAGGTCCTCCTCCCACCCCTGCTTTTCTACAAGTGATTCTTTGTGTTCATCCCAAGCAGGGTTTCTCCAGGGGAAATCCTCCTCACCCATTCCCAGACCTGCTGTGCCCAAGAGAGCTGCTCAGCTGGAACTGTCAGGAATGATTGTTGCTTGAGGATTGTGAGCTCTGGGTGCTCTAAGGGCACCGAGCTGGAAAATATTCCCTTCCCACTGCTGTTTTGGTGAGAATTTTCTTTAAGAGCAGGGGATCCAGACTGTAATGTTAATTTTGCTTCCTTCCAAGAGGAGTCAATGTTACAGAGCCTTTGTGGTTCTGCTGGAATTACAATGTGTGATTACTGGGGTTGAGACGCTGCTTAATTACCTGCTCATTTGTTGTAATGTTCCTGAATAGCTTGTGAAAGTGTGGCAAATGCATTGCTCCTGCTTTTAACGGCTTGGGCAGGGTTATTCATAGATAGTAGAAGATAAACACTATTCCCTGTCACATTAGGGGGTACAGCACTTTCCTGCTTCCCCGGGGGCTCTCCTTAGCTTGGGGAAGACAGGAATTCCTGGGTGGGATGAGGTGGGCACCTGGCTGTCATTGTGAGTGTCATCACATCACCTTGGATGTGGAGCCTGGCTAATCCCATGGCCCAGCCTGCTGGGGAGTCTGGTTGGAAGGAGCTCCTGCAGCTTCCTCAGCCTGGCTGTGGTGCCTGTTGGTGTCAGGGAGCCAGGGAAGGTCTCTGTGCCCCAGGAGAGGGCTCAGCCCCAGCCCAGCCCCACTCCTGCTCCCTCCCCAGTGCAGAGCCTGGTTCTGTGCCCACGGGAGTGCACACATCAAGGCAATGTTTGCTCATACCAGTGCCTGTTTGCCCACACAGCTCGTTTGGACATCTGCCTTGGCAGATTGGTGCACGTGGAAAAATGGGCAAGGAAACACTGAGGCCTGGATGGCAAATTGGGTCTGGTTTTCTCCTTTTCTTTCTTTTTTTTTTTTTTTTTTGTGAAGGTGCTGCTTGAGGTTTCATGGTTACAGCTGCGTGGAAATTTGCCCTTCAGGAGATCTTTGTCTTCCAGATATTGCACTCCAACCATCTAAATTTTCTCTCTGTTTGGTGCAGCAGGCCACCTAAAATATTTACCAGCTTTTTAACCATGATGCTTCCTCACAACCCTGTCCTGGACTTTGTCTCCTGGGACTCATCCCTCTTGCAAGGCCTTTGGTACCTTCTCTACAGCACCCAAAAAAAAGGGGGTAAAATTAAACTAAGGGCAAGGGGGTTTGTCAACAGCAGCCTGAGGAAGGACACAAACCTGGGGCCTAAACCAAGCCTGGCATCTTCATGGGAAGGAGATTTAAACAATCTGCCCTGCCCTGGGGTGTCAGGAGTTTGCTTTAAGCTGCCAATTGCTTGGTTGTGTGTTTGGACTCAAGGACAATGAAGAACCAGAGCATCTTCTCCAGCCTCGATGAGTGCCAGCAGGAGAGACCTGGCAGGGCCAGCACTGCTTTAAAGGTGTTTCTGGATGTGGTTTACTCCATGAAGGTTGAGGGAATTGGGATTTATCAGCCTGGAAAGGAGAAGACCTCGGGGTGACCCAGTTGTAACCTGAGGAGAACGTACAGGAAAGGTGGGGCAGCACTTTTTTACAAGAGCATGTAGTGACAGGACAAGGGGGAATGGGCTCAAGTTGACAGAGAGTAGGTTTAGTTCGGATTTTAGGAAAAAAATTAATTACTGTGAGGGTGGTGAGGCACTGGCACCAGGGAAGCTGTGGCTGCCCCATCCCTGGAGGTGCTCAAGGCCAAGTTGGATGGAGCTTGGAGCAACCTGACCTCGTGGAAGTGGGGTTGGGATGAGATGATCTTCAAGGTCCCCTTCCAAGCCAAAACTGCTTTATGATCTTGCATTTCACCCTCTTTTCAGCAGAGATCTGAGGGTGCACACATCTGTGGGTGGCAGTGCCCGAGACAACACACAGATCTCTAAGGTGCAGCTCACTATCCAATTTCCCTGCTCAGCAAAGACAGGCTTAGGGATAATCCCAGCCTGTTTTTAACTGCAATGGCCGTGAAAGTCTCCATTATTTATCTCCAAGCTGCTTAGTGATACAGTGGGTGGAGAAGGAAGCCACATTTCCTGCTCCAAGAGTGTGTGGGAATACCTTTTCAAATGTTAATTCCTCATGTTTTTCAAAAAGCTACCCAAAGGCACCGGTCAGAGCAAACGCTGGGAAAACCCGTGCATGTTCAAACCAACGAGGTTTTAAAAAGTCTGGGAAGATATTTGGGGTGAGGAGAGAGTGGGGAAGATAAGAAGAAGCTGCAGGAAAAATCCTGCCACCGTTTCCCCCGCTTCAAAGTGAAAATGAGCTGTGTGCCTTTCCCTCTCCTCTGATGTTTCCCCTCCAGGGAAATAGGTGAGGGATGCACGAGGCCAGGGGGAGCTGGATCAGCTGAGGGATTCCCCTCCAGCAATGCTAAAGAAGGTTTAAATCCCAAATCCTTCATTCCCCAACCAGGAGCCTCCTGGTTTCTGGCTCAGGGATGCAGCAAACCACACATCCTCACTTCTGCTTTGCATCCAAGGCGATCTGGTCCCCCGATATTAAATCATCCCACTGTAGAATTCATCAGCTTCCACGGCTTTTTGATTGATAAAAAACCCTCTCTGCAAGTGCCACCTGGGTGGTGTGTGGCTAATGGGCTGTTGTTAACACACAGCCCTGGGTTTTCTGTGGTAGTTTTTGATTTAGAAACAAAACAACCCCCCCAAAAAAAAAAAAAAAAAAAAAAAAAAAAAAAAAAAAAAAATCAAGCATGATTTTAATGCAGATTTGAAAAATAAGGGGGGGGGAAAAATAAAATCTCTTGGGTCTGAACCCACCACAAGTCTTAAAGTGCAGAATCTGTGTCTGTTGTTGAATAAGAGATGTGTGCCGACTGCCAAATTTCAGCTTGAAAGCAGCCAGAAGCTATCTGGGAAAAAAAAACAAATGTTTTGCAAGTACCTTTTGTAATTGCAAAAATAACATAATAATGAAAAAAAAAATCCCAAACCAGCAAGAATTCACCAGTTATTAAACCTTGAGAAATGTGGGATCTTACATGACTCGGAGCCCAGAAGTGACGTCTAAGCTTGAAAAAAAAAAAACCCCACTGCAAACAGGGATTTATAGTTTGTCTCTTATTCCTCACAGCCAAGCAGTTTTATAACCAATGTCTCTTTATCCCAAGTGCTCCAGAAAGAACAGAAAATGCCTCAAGCCTGGCAGTAAATGCAGGGAAGGGATACAAATCCTGCTGTCCCTGAGTCAAAATTCCCTCATTTCTAGAGGTTTGGTTAACTCTCCTTCTGGCCAGCGCTGGAAAAACAACTTTCCTTTGGTTGGGAATTTGTCACCATCAGCCGTGTGGATTTCGGGAGGATCAGCTGATGGTTTTTTTTGCTTTTCCTTTGGCCACGTTGTCCTGGGAAGAGATGGGGATGTTCCACAGAACCTCCCCCTGCTTGTTGTTCTTACCTGAGGGGATAAAGGAAATGGGTTTGGGATCCAGGAGATGCTTTTTCCCCACGGCAGCACCCCGGGGGTACAGCTGCTGGTGTCTTGGGGTGGGTTTCCATCCCCAGCCTGTTATCAAGCCACTTAGTGCATCAAAGAAAAAGAAAAAAAAAAAAAACAAACCAGGCCTTTGTGATGCACAAAGAAAAGGAAATCATGGGGAAAAGCGCTTCAAAACTGACTTTTTTTTTTAACAGATCAAGAATTTCATGACTTGGTGGAAAGCACAAACAATACTGGGACAGAAATTCATAATATTTGGTGGCTGGTTTGTGTAGCTACCACAGCTAATAACTCAAATACTTCCGTGACTAATCCCTTGGAAAGAAAACACACAAAAAAAGAGGCTGTCACATGAAACAGGATGATTTTGATGTTTGCTTTGTATTTGTAAAAGCAAATTCTGCCTCTTGAGCTGTATAACATCCTTCATCTAAAACCCTGTTATTCTCTGGCTGGGTAAATATGTGTTTGTTTTCTGTCCTCATCCCATGCCTCTCTTCTTCCCCAAAACTCAGCTAAGCAGTCCTTATCCTCCTCCCTAGTAAAACTCTGCATATTTTGGTGATGATCTAGAAGCACCAAGTCTTAAATCCTAGAAATAATTGCCATTTCATTCTGTGTGATTAAACTATGGAAATTTTCTGCTTGGGAATTTTAAAAATTTTTTTTATTTTACATAACAGCAAAAACAAAACCCCATAAAGAAAAAAACCCTTAAAAAACCCAACAAAACCTGTTGGCATCATCAGAACCTAAAAATAACAAGATGAGTGCTGGTGCCAGAGTGATACCAAACAAAATCTATTATTGAATTAGATTCTTTCCAATTGGTGCTCTTAGGAATATATTTCCCTTTGCCCCCCAGGGTTCATTTGGAGCCAAGGTATTCTGCCTGCCAGTGCCATGCCAGCACTCAAATTAACAAGAAGTGATGTACAGGAAAAATACAATATCTGTTAAAATATTGATGAAGGCAAAGGCAGGGGAGTTTGTGGTGTCTGGTTTCTTGCTGGCAGTTTGTAACAGTGAAAGGAGGGGAGGGCTGGCCACCATCACCCTGCTCCCAGAGGACAGGGCTGATATCCCAGCCTGACTCCAGGTGCTAGATTCTTAAAAAATTTAAAAATAGATATATATATATTTTATGTTTGGATGGTTTTGTTTCTTTCTGTGTTCTTTCTTTCGTCATCTTCTTGGGTCTGTCATCTTCAGTCACATCTGGTCATCTGATTTCTTCTGCCTGCCCTTGGGAGGGCACTATCTTTCATACAGAAAATTACCTGTACTTTATTTACAACAATTATCCAATATCTACTAACTGTGTTGCACAGTGTTCTTTTACTCTAAACCAATCTAAATGTGCCACCCCACCACAGAAGATGGAGAACAAGAGGAAGAAGAAGAAGCTCAGGGACACACCCCACTGTCTCCAGCTTTTCCCCCTGATCTCACATTGTAAAATCCTAAAATCTACTTTTTCACCCTGTGATATAATAATTATTATTCTATCTAAATTCTTGTTTATTATAATTCTTCCCAGGACACTCAGAAGGATTTTGTGATTCCCACATCCAGGCACTGCCAGAGAGCCTGGAACACCCATCCCTCTTCCCTCCCTGCTTTTCTCCCACTGGCTCAGCAGTGCCTGTTTGCTCTCTGCAGTGCAGTTCTACAGGCTGTGCTTTGCTGTCCATTCATTTAAAGGCTCTCAGTTTCTGTTTATTTTTCCCCCCATCCTTCATTCTAGTTGAGCACCTCTGGGTCTCGTTGTGTTGTAGCTGCACATCTCAGCAGCCACAGGGCTTTGTGCTCTCTTGGAGAAGGGGCTGGGGCCATCAGGTCAGCTTTTACAGCTTCATCCCCCTCCTCTCCCCTGCTCCAGTGCCTCAGTTTTATTTTAAGGGCCTCCTGGAGTCATCTGTCAGCGTTCCCCAGAGCATTTCTTGCTTGCTGGCAGTGCTGGCCCAGCATTCCCATCCTCCTGGGCAGCAGGAATGTGCTGACAGTGCTTCAGAGGCACACAGCTCAGCTGCAGTGCCACCCTGAACCCATCTGACACTGTCTTCTCCAGCTGTGAGAGTTCCCTGGGCATTACTAGCAGCTGGCACCCTGCTCTGGCTCCTGGTTTTCCTGTGGCTCTGGGGAGACCTGGTGCATCTCCTGCAGCACGAGCCAGGGCAGTCCTGCAGAGATGCTGATGCACAGCAGGCCCCTTGCAAAAGCTGCAGGAGTGATCCTTGCACCCAGGATCACCAAAAGGCATCCACATTAAGCAGCATCCTCCCTGGAGTTTTCTACATGGATGGGAGGAGTGGGAGATGACCCAAAGCAGCCTTCACACCACTGGCCTGCTTCACCCTGAGTGGGTTTTTCCCCCAGTAACCAGGCAGCACGTTGGATGTGATGCCTCCATCTCCACCATCCAGGCAAGCACTAAATCACACAATCCAGGCTGGAAGGAGCCATGTGTTTTCCCCTGCATGCAGCTCCCTCTGTGCTTCCAAACACGTCTCCCCTCTTTCCTTTTTCTGTACAGTAACTTTGCACACACAAACGTCAAACAGCAGCTGTTTGGCCAGTGTTTTAAAAAAGCAACTAGTGATCATAGCTGCCTTAATTCCGAAGCTAGGATTTCCACTCTGCATGGCAAAAAGGGCTTATTTTTTTCCTCCTTAAGTAGCTGTAGATATTTTTGCCTGTTTCTTTTGTAAATGTGTAAATGTGGAAGCAGTCAGACCTTATCAGGCAGGAGCGTCTTTGAGGCTTCCCCTTTCAGAAAGAAAATGTCACAGTGCCTGTCAGAGCCAGGTTATTCAGGGCTTCTCCTGCTTCAATTAAGCAGGAGCAAACCTGTGATGTGTCAGAGCCTGCCCTAGGTAAGCAACAAGCTGGATAATTTTGGAGGTCACTTCAATGCAGGGGTGGAAAACTTGAGCAGGAAGCTGTCCTGAGAAGGGTTTCTTCAAAATTCTTTCTGTTCTGGATGAGCCATGCCATGCCCAGAACCTTTGCTGGTGTTTTGGTCCTTCT
This sequence comes from Sitta europaea, assembly GCA_013400255.1. NCBI lineage: Eukaryota > Metazoa > Chordata > Aves > Passeriformes > Sittidae > Sitta > Sitta europaea. The sequence continues at coordinate 177,024 of VXBS01001130.1, read as the reverse complement.
TGTCTCCAGGTGGAGCTGGAATTAAAAAGGATCCAAGCCATGAGTCAGACCAAAGCTTTGAATCCTCCAAATTGTCCCAGGAAAGCCTGAAAATTGCACTGAAGGAATTGAGTTTTGGGGTACTGATTTCGTGTGCTGGAGTTGAAAGGTCACTTGTTAACAGTTTGTATTTTTTTTTCTGTGGGCTCAGAACAGACCTCTGAGCTTGGAGTGCAGGGCTTTTCCAGGGAGGGATTAAGGGAAGGAGGGAATCAAATTCAAGGATTGAACCAGCAGCAGTTGGTCATGAAGTGCCATTTACTGTGGGAAACACTACAGGATACTCAGGGGGTTCTCTGTGTGTCTTTATTCGATGACAAAAAAAAGCAAAAAAAAAAAAAAATCGTATCTTCAACCAGAATTCCTGGAGAGGATGGAAGACAGACAACACCAGGAGATGGAACTGCAGCACCAAGTTAGCTGAGGACAGCTCTGCTGGTGTGCTCCCACCGTGTGTGGAAGAAGGGAGAAGCTTTTGTGCTTCCCAAGGGCAGGATAAAGCCACAGATCCCACCCCAGAGCATCTTTGAGGGGTTTTGTTAATACCCCAAAGCACAGAGGAGAGGCTGGCAAGGCCCTGCACATTTTGGCTGGAACCAGCAGCAGGACAAAGCACTGCAGAGTTGAGCTCAGCTCTGTCTGTGGCCCCCTCCCATGGATGGAGGCAGAGTGAGGGTTTGCCTGTAAATCCCATTCATCACACCCCAAGCCTTCTCCTGCCTAATCCTCTCTCCTCCCACGCCTGGCTCAGTGATTCCCCTGCAGCCAGGCAGTTGTCCCTGATAATGTGATGGAAGGGGATGGCTCATGTGGAGCCTCAGCTAAATAAATACCAAAGAAATGTCGCTGGTAATTCATCCACTCCTCAGAAACCTCACCTTGCTCATCCTTTCCTCTCCAACACCCCCTTTTGGCGTTTGGTGGGGTGGACTTCAGCTTCAGGGGGTGCTTTGCCTGCCCTCAAAGTCCCATCCAGCCTGGCCTTGAACATTTCCAGGGTCAGGGCAGCCACAGCTTCCCCTGGAGGGCTGAGGAAGGGACACAAAAAACCCTGCACACGTGGTGGGAGAAGAAGTAGGTTTGAACAAGAGCAAAGCAGTTTGAGCACGACAGAGGAGGGAGAGGAGACCTGGTGCTGATGGTTAAATGCTGGAGCAAATCCATCCAGTGGGATGGATTGCAGAGGCTGCAGCTGAAAAGGTTCTGTGTGGAGCTGTCCAAGCTCTCCCTTTGAAGTGGATTTAGGCAGAGATGACCACACCCTGGCATCACAGGTGAGCTGAAGTCCCATCCAGCTGGTTTTTCATGATTTTTGTGCGACTGCTGCTGCAGATCAGGAGGAATAAAAGGGAAAGTCTGTCTTCTCTTACATAACTAGAAGTAAATGCATAATGCAGCTTAATTGAAATTACTGACTTTCCCAGATAAGCTGGATGTAACTGGATCAACAGTGATCTGGTTAATACATAAAAAATGACTTTGGGACACCCAGTGCACATAGATTAGGGCACTGAGGATGGAGTAGGGAGACAGCAAAACCAAACCAACCTGCTAGAAGACTCTGTAGATTTGCTGCTGTCTCAGTAACAATGATTTGAGCAAAAGCAAAATCCACTAGTTCAACCCTGGAGCAGGAAAAAGAGGGGATGAGGAACTGGATTAATGGTGCCACCTCTGGGGTTTTGGTTCTTTGTTGAGTTTCTTGAACACTTCCCTGCTTTTCTGGACCTCAGTTGAAGGTGTAGGCTCAGCCTGATGTCTAAGTTGTAGAAAAAAATCAAGTCGTTTAAGAATATAATTGGAAAACACAACAAATCTATTGAGCTGAGAGCTTTGTCCTTGGCTTCAGCTGGAAACCTGTAACATTTGAAGGACACTCTGGAGGAAGAGGAATATTTAAGGAGCATTTGGAGAGATGGGCTTCAGCTGCCCTCTTCCCTATTTATGTTTATTAGAGATGAAATTGAAGTGCAGCATGATTAAATTATGCATATAAAGAAAAGCTTCCACAAACAAGAAAACATAAGCAATGTGGGAAGGAGCAGAACTGCAAAGAGAAGGAGAGGAGCAAAACCAAACAGGATGCCAAACTGCAAAAGACATTTCGGCAGCACCTAATTAAAACTGTTCACATTTGCAACAGACAGAAGGTAAAGACATTCACTAGGAAACAGAAGAAAAGGGGGGAAAAAAACCCCCACTAAGAGGAGTGATTTAGTCAATCACAGGAGATTCTGGAAAAACAGCCAGCTTTTGAGCAAAGGCCAGTTGCAGAACGTGCAGTGAATTTGGAGTTGGGGGGGTTCTCTCCAATTGTCTGCCGGCAGAGGTGACTCCAGCTGCAATAATGAGGGATGTGCTGAGCAGCAGCCCCTGCCCACAGCGCCGGCAGCCTATGGGGAGCTGCCACCGCCGCCTCCCGCACTCGTCTCCAGGCAGGGATTTGAATAATATCACATAGCAACCAGCCCAGGACTGAGAAATCAACCCAGGTCCCACTCCAACAACTTAATCACAAGATTATCTCCCAGCTTCTTTTGTTAATTAACGAGTCTTTGGCTTCTGAAACCATAGATACAGCAGTGAAGGAGCGGCTGGAAATCCGGCGTGGCCCCTTTATTAGCATGGTGAGCTAACAACACTTCTCCTCCTGTGCCACCTCTCAAAGCCTGACGTGCTCACCACTGGGTTCATCTGGTTGCCGATGTGTGGGAGAGCAGCACAAGCTCCAAAGTGGAATAATCAGGACAAATGAGCCCTCAGCCATCTTTCAAAGAGGCCAAATCAAATCTTCTCGGGCGACAAAAACAAGAACGAGCTACGCTGTGTTTTCCTCGTCTCTGTCTAAGTGAAATTATTTTCATAATGGGTGAACATGGGATGGAATAACATTTCAGCAAGGGAAAAGACTGTCATGTACCATGTCTGGGAATGATTAGGGGAAGGTATTTTTCCTTCTTGTGCTAGAGCCTTTGCTTTCAGGCAGAGTTGGCCAGGAGAAAACTGAGCTTTCCAGCTAGAGAGAGGCTGATTTATACATGCACAAGGAATCTCCCTGTTCAGAGACACAGCAGCTAAGTGCTTTGTTGAGGATGAAGTGGCAGGCAGAGCTGGAGGAAGAAGCTCTTCCTTAGGTAAGGCTGGAGCCTTTGGTAACCCCCCTAGTGTGGATGCTGCCACGCTCTCCTCATCCACACAGAGACCCCCCAAATCACTCGTGCACTCCATGGGCAGCTGCTTGTCAAACAACCCCATTCCTAGGATGCTCGTGTGCATGGACAGGCCCCACATAATTAGCCCTGTGGCTGGCAGCCAGCAGGAATGTCTGAGCTCTCCTAAGCCCAGAACCAGCCCAGGTTCCCCTCTCACCTTGGGCGTGGCTGTGAGAGCCAGGACAAGGCAGCAGCGTTGTCCCCAGCCCTGACACAGAGAAACGAGCACCATCACAGAGGGACAAGAGGCACAGCCGTGTGGCCATCCTCGTGGTCTCCTCAATAACATCATTTTTGCAGGGGCAACAGGAGGGGGAAGAGCAGGATCCACCCCCCCCAGTACCGCCTCCTTCGCTGGGAAGTGACTGATGAGCCTGGCAGCCTCTGAACAAATATTTCTGATGCAGAGAATTCACTTGTCAGCGTTCCCCGAGAGGAAATTTCCAAAGCAGATCTGTCGGAGATAATGACACTGCACAAGGAAGCCCTCCTCAGGAGGGATGTCTCCCAAAGCTGTGGAGTGTTTGAAAACACGATGCTTCTGGGTGTTCCTGTTGATGAGCTGAAACCCAAGCAGCCATGGCTGGATTTTTAATGTGGGAGCTCTAACAGGTGAAGCACAAGGAGGCAGTGAGTAAGTTTTTAACCTTCCCTGGTGCTGCCTTGGTCAGGCAGTCCTTGTTTTCTTTCTGAATCAGAAGGCTCTGCTCAGGCCCCAGATAACACACCGTGTTCTGCCTCATCCAGATTACAAACCAGGGAATTTCTGTGCATCTGCATGTTTGTGTAATTGCCTAACACTGTGAAACCTCATCTCAGCTGAAGCCTCTAAGCTCCACTGTTAGATAAAAAGCAATTAACAGCAACCATAACCAGAAACACTTCCAGTGTGAGGACAGGCAGCAAATGGCAAATAGATACATCAACAAATCTGTTTTTGCCTTGTACTTTGCTGCTTGCAGCCAATGGGTCATTAATTTTTATATGAGTACCATGGATTTATCAGCAATTTGGGAATCTTGAAGTTATTACCTACAACAATGGCTCTGATTGTGTTGGCTTCTCTGTGTTGCCTCTGCTCCTTCAGTTTAAAAGTCACCCAAAAGGCTGCAGCAGCCAGAATCCCACCCCCAGGCAATCCTGGGCACCCAAAGGCACTGGTTATTCCTTGCTTTTGTTGAATATCCCAGATTTGTTTCCTCAACACAGGGCTGGGTCTGTAGAGCCCTCTAGCCTGTGAAAGCTCATCAGCATTCACCTGTCGTAGGTGTGTTCTTCCAGCTCTCCTAAGGAGCTGTATTTTATCCTGTCAAATATGAAACTGGCTCAGGTCAGGAATTTTGTGCTGAGCTAGTCGATCTTTAGGGTTTTCACTGATTAAATCTGGGACAGATAGCCAATAGATTGTTCAGCTGAACAAGGAGAACTGTTTTAACCTCTCCTGTCCAGGTGTTTTGGGATCATTTTACATGTTCTAATTCATTAGTTTGAGTTTCAGTTCTGGGGAGGGGGGAAAGTAGGAAAACCTATATTTTCCTTGGCAAGTCAATTGTCCTCTATAAAGTAATGTTTACTTTCTGTGTGGTCACAGAGGCACTTGCAGATTAGCTGGGTGCAAAGTGACGTGAGGAGCCTTATCTGGATTCATGCAAGTGGTGTTTTTAAATTTGAATAAATGCTGTTCTTAAAAAAAAAAAAAAACAGATACAGAAGTGTCAAGGATGAGATTGCCTATTACCATACTCTGCTCTGGAGCTGTGCTTTGGCTGTCAGGTGTTTTTAAGCTCTCTCTCCTGGCTGCTTTGGTGTGAGCCTGTATAACCCACCAGTAATTACCTGTTTAGTTTTATTGTGCTCTTGTTGCTTCGTGCAGCTGCTCAGGAGTTCATTTGCTCCCACCTTGCAGACAGATTTAAATGTTAAGCTTGTTTTCATCCCAGATGGAAAAGAGATGCCTCCATTTCAGGTGAGGAGATGATCCTGTGCCTGGTGGAGCTCAGGTTCAAGAAGGCAGCAAAATGCAAATCAAGCCAGACCTTTTTTACCTCCCGGGTTAGAGGGGCTTTGCTGAGCTCTTTGTGTGTTTAAAACAATTTGGGTGTGCTCCAGTCAGCAGCTGCAGGCAACACAAGGGATGAAATTCAGGCTGGAGAAGTTCAGCCTGGAAAACTCCATCCCTGGAAGTGTTCAGGGCTGGATGGGTTTGAACAACCTAGTGGGAGGTGTTGCAGCTAGGTTGGACCAGATCATTTTTAAATTCCCTTCCAACCCAAACCATCCTGTGATCTTCATGCCTTGACTCTTCTTGAAGATCCTGACACAGAAAATCTAAAACAAGCCAAAAGAAAAGGCATTCATACAAAGGGGCAAAGAACAGCACCTTGGTCATCCCAGAAATGACCAAAATATCCAGGGAAGAGGAATTCTACCTCTTTGGGAACATAATTCTCAGCATAATCCTGCAAGTTCCCCCCCTGCTTACCTCTCTTGAAAAGGGTAAATCTCTGCTGTACAAGTTTCTCGTGCTGAATGCAAGCAGCCTGCCTGTCTTATCTCCATTTGCCCCCTTCTGTGCAAACATTTCAGTCACTTCCTGCAAATTTAATGTTTTTTCAACTACTGACGTGCTCCTCATCTCCACTCTGCAATTATGAACCCAAGTGCTGATGTTATAAGTGTTTTGTTTTAAAATGTGCAACACCCAAATTTACAAAAAACCCAAACAAACCCAACCAAAAAAGACAGATCCCCCCCCCTCAAATTCCCTCTAATGCTAATTCCAGAAATCTCAGCTCTCCAGCAGAAGCATCAGTCAGCAGAGGATTTGGCTCTTATCAGAGGCTGAAGCTTTGGAAAAATATATTGAGGATGATGCACAAAACTGGGGATGTGGCAGGTAAATGCTGGAAACGAATGCTGAGAGTTTGGAAATGCAAACTTCAGGATTTTCCAGTCCTCTTCCTCCCCCAGCACCCAGAACATTGCATTGTTGGTCGGTCTTCATTTTTAAATCATCCCCTGTCAAGATACATGTGTTGTTTTCATAGAGTTGGCAGCAGAAGTTATTATTTTTTTTTCCCCCAGCTAAATTTAGAGAAGGGTAACAAATATTCTGGGTTTTGCTCTGAAATCATTCCGGGAGGAGCTCCTGGGTTATACATCATGGCTGTTCCAGCAGTGGAAGTGCAGCTCTTCTGTCAGAGTTTCAGCTCCATGGTGTCTTTGGCTCTCAGGATGCAGCCCAGCACAAGAGAGGGTCACAATCAGCTTAAAAACTCAGCCCAGTGCTGGTTTTTATTAGGGAATATTGTTTACATACCGCATTCTCCTCCTGCACAAGAAAGCTGAGGGAATATTTTCCCCCCTCTAAGGTCTGACATTTTCTAATGGCTCTCAGGTATGTATAATTTATCCTGCACTTTCCCAAATAACACCAGAGAACTATCTGGGCTCCTGCTTTTTTTGGACAACCATTACTCTCCCTTTTTTTTTTTTTTTTTTTTTTTTTTTTGACCTATAAATGTCCATATGCTGCAGGATAATTGCAGTAGGTGTAGGTTCCTTTGGAGACGCTCTTGTGTGGGAGACAATATGACAGCTCATCTGCATAGCACAGGCATCATTCCCCTGCCTTGATGGAGCAGAGTCCTGGATCCCGAGGCTTTTCCCATCCCTCCTGAATATTTAGGGATTGCTCACACACACACACACACACCCTGACCACTCGTGCCCTCCTGTGCAGCCCTCTCTCCGTTTTCTGTGGGCAGCTCAGCTGCTGGGAGAAGAAGTCACAGAGTGCCACAAGGATGGCAGAGCCTGGCGTGGGGACACGTTGGAATTCCTCTTGGAATTCCACCTTGTATCCAGGCACCCTGAGCGTTCAATCCTCTGTTACCCCACAGCTGGGATATTTTGGGTGGAAAACTGCGTGGTCAAGTGGAAGTGATGTCCCAGGAGAGGTGCACTCTCCCAAATGCCATGACTTTTGATGGGGAGCTACACACAGATTTGTCCCCAGACTTGCCAAAGCTGTGTGATGCTTTTTTTTTTTTTAAAAAAAAAAAAAAAAAAAGGGACAATGGGATGCAGATTATCAGCAAGGAATTGGGATGAGGGGCAGGAAAAGGAGCTGTCACCCCAAACCTGGCATTTCCTTCCCCTGCTGTAGCTGATGTCCATGATTTTCCCCTGGAATCTGAGGAGTCTCTGGACATTTGAGTGTTTAATTTGAAGTCTCACAGGAGTGTTTTGGAGAGGGATCCGAGCAAGTGGGCTTGAACACACGGCAGTCGTGGGGAGATTTATTCTTTTCGGGGTTTTTTTATGCCCTGACAAGGTGTGTTCCATGACTGGGGGGCTGTACCAGAGTGTGAGAGTGACAGGGGACAGGGATGGGGCCAACCTGTCCCTCACGTCGGGGGGTGGGTGATGGGGCGGTCCCCGGCGGTGTCAGTCACACTGGAGGAGTGACAGGGGATGTTCCAGTCCCTGTCAGTCACACCCGGGGTGTGACAGGGGATGTCCCTGGCGGTGTCAGTCACACTGGAGATGTGACAGGGGATGTCCCTGTCCCTGTCAGTCACACTGGAGATGTGACAGGGGATGTCCCTGGCGGTGTCAGTCACACTGGAGGTGTGACGGGATGTTCCAGTCCCTGTCAGTCACACTGGGGGTGTGACAAGGGACGTCCCTGGCAGTGTCAGTCACTTTGGAGGTGTGACAGAGGCCAGTCCCAGCTGTGTCCGTCCTGCGGGGTGTGACAGGGGCTGGTCCCTGGGTGTGACAGGGGCTGGTCCCCGGCTCTCTCTGTCACAGGGGATGTGACAGGGGCTGGTCCCTGGGTGTGACAGGGGGTGATCCCTCGCTCTCTCTGTCACAGGGGGTGTGACAGGGGCTGATCCCTCGCTCTGTCTGTCCGATCCCAGCTCTTGGTGACGCTCCTCTGGGAGGAGCAAAGGGCGACGCAGGGACAGGCTGGGAAAATCCCCCCAGGCAGGGTTTTGGGGTGGCCCCGGTCAGTTCCCCTTTTAATTCCAGAGCGGTTCAGGCTGGAAGAGACCACGCTGGCTCGATCACCTTGTCCCACCTTTCTGCTCGAGCAGGGGCATGAAAAAGGAAGAAAAAGAACTCGCCGAGAGTTTGTGATTTCCTGGCACAGCGCTAAAAGCTTCTCATATAAACTCCACAAAGAGCCGCAGTAAAAACCCGTGTGCTGAACAATTATCGAATAGATCATTAAATGCTGTCCTGAGCCAACCTAGAAATTCTGTTAGAACAAGAAACCACTAAGCTCAGAGCCCAGGTAGAGATTTCACCTTTAACTCTCTATCAAGCCCGTGGGTGAATTTTTGGGGGTTCCAGACAAAGCGTGTACAAGGTGCAGGTGCAGATCAGAGATGCAGCTCGCCCAAACCCACAGCCAGGGATGGCAGGAGCCCACAGATGAGGATGCTCTTAACACAGGCACCTTTCTTCCAGCACTAGAAGAGTCAGGTTATTCTCCTTTACAGTCCTGGATCTCCAGCCAGGCATATTTGCAGAATCAGACAGCAGTTTTTGCCTAGAAATTTGCTGAGTCTCCATCAGTATGTGCAGAGGAAAATGCACGTTTGGGAAGCTAAAGCATGCCAGGAAGTTATTCCTCAACCAGCCTGCCTTGGTTTGTCCCTGCTAATTTTTCCATGCTCTTTACAGCCTGATTCTGCATTTTGTACCTGTGTCTGGATTTTTGAGGAGTTAGACCTTGGGGTTTTTTGGGTTTTCTTGAATGCCTATTTCATGAGATGCCAGTTCACTGTCCCCAAAGATGGAGAAGATCCTGGCAAACGTCAGGAAAACATGTTGGGGTAATAGGAGGGAGCTGGATAGGGTGAAACAATTCCCTGCATCAGAGATCCTGAATCTTCTTTTAATTGCGCTTTTAGGGTCCTGTGTGGGTGTCCTTTCAAAATTCAGTGTCCCCAACAGGCATTTCAGCTTTGTCACTGAAGTTCAGCGGGCTGAAGGGGGCCCAGCTTCCCCCTGGGGAGTTAAAAGCTCAAACTTCAGCCAAATATCTGTGAAATCCCTCTGGATTAAGCTCCTTCTTAGAAGAAACAGTGCTTAGGATTTTTTAAAATCTGTTTTGCATAGAAGAGTCTGAAGCTCTCAGAGGTTTAAAATGTTTATGGCAGTCCTAAAACAGAGTAGCCAGATGTCACAAAACTCTATGGCCCATAAAAAATTCAAATTGGATGGAATGTGATGTTAAACCCTTCACAAAATATATTAAGCTCCCATTGTGACAGCAATGTGAACTACGAGTTCATGTTTTTTAGTGAATTTAACAGAAAATTTAAATTAAGAAATTACTCCAGAGTAGATCTAACTGGAAAATACATCACAGACCCTCATCTGCCCCAATAGACTCTTCACATTTAAGACACATAAAAGTGAGGTGGCATAAATAAAAAGGATTTGGCATCTATATATGTGTGTGTTGGGAATATGAATGTAGGGCAGGCACAAAACACCAATAATGTAATTTTAATAGGAATCATATATTGCAAGGAAATGGGTGATTCAATTAGTTTTCTGCCTTCTCCTTGAGGATTTCAGCTTTTTTTTTTTTTTTTTTTTTTTGTCTGTGTGTGCAGGAAGAACTCATCAAGGCTGATGGGAAAGGCTTAGAATGCAGAATTTAATAAACTCATGGGCTCGTAGATGCAACATATGAAAGACAAAGCAGAACCCATTTAAATACCTCAGTACTAGGAGGAAAAATCAAAATATGTGGGAGTTGATAGAGCTAAGCGTGTTTGTCTGAGGACCAGGAGAGCAAGACCTCCAAATTTTGTTATTTTATGCTAAAAGGGAAACACTGTCAGAACGTTCTGTGTTACCAAAGCCAGAAGGGAAATCTGGGGCTGTGCTGACGGATTTGACGAGCGTGTGGACACTTTTGTCCATCTGGGTGTGGTTCTGTTACCTTGCCCAGAACCCCTTCTCTGCCTCATCTCAGCCCCACACCAGCAGCCACGAGGCCCTGACTGCTGCTGGTCTTTGATCTCCCCCACGAGGCATCATTTGCAGTGCTCTGCATTATTTATCACCACCCAAGTATTTCCATTTAAGCCGACAGATTAAATACTAACTTTGCCTGGCAGGAGAACAGAATTCTCGTTCCTTTCCCGAGGAAGCTGATGTGAAAGAAGCCAGAGAGTTTGCAGTGCCTGTTTCCACATTTCCTGACAAGCGAGCACGGTGTGATGCCACAGGTGGGAGGCAGGCTCGCTCCCTGGTGCTGACAGTTGTCACAAAGGTGAGGGGACCCCCACAGAAGCCTCACAAAGGGTGGGAAGCTGGAGCTGGTGGAAAATTCTTCCCCACCACCCAGCCTGAGGAGCATCCTGTGAGGCCTTCAGTCCCATGAGAAACTGCAGTGCCACGAGAGGAGACCTAAAAGCTTCCTCCCAAAGGTGTGATTGAATCAACCCACCAGCCCTGGCCTGCAGCATGAAGGTGAATATTGAGAATTCTTTTCCTCTGAGCACTCTGAGGAACCTCAAGGGAGGATAAGTGGGGATGAGAAAAACATCATTTTTATTGCTGCTTTTGATACCTGTCTTCCAAGCTAAGACAAGATGCTTTGGCCTTTTTCCTCTGTGACCCCTTGGAGGAAGGACACTGCTGCCACACCATTCCTTGGTGGTTGTGACAAGCCACAATTTGAAATTTTTTAAAACTGGCCATTCATCATCTTTGCCCCACACAAACATGCCTGGCTGTGGGGATGTGGGTGCATGTTGGTATGTATTCCTAGAGTTTTCCTAATGAAAACAGGGAGGGGAGGTGTGTTTGTCATCCATGAGGGATGTGGAGGGTGTATGTGATTCCATGCATCCTGGGTCTGGGTGGGAGATGGTTTTTACCCTGCCCAGCTAAGTAAGGCACATCTAAGCATTTAAATTTTGAAAAAAAAAAACAAAACAGTAAAAATAATGGAAATCTTCTGAGTTGTTTTGTTTTATTTCTTAGTTTGGGAAAGTTGGAATGACAGTTCTTCCCCTGCAAGGTTTGCCATTCCAAGAGGAGTGTGGGCTCCTCGTGGATTCAAGGACTGTCATTAAAGGATAGCTGCAAACTTATTTTTGGAGTGCCTCAACTGAAGGAACTGAACTGCCACTTACTGTGCTCTCAGAAGGAGCTCGCTTTTCCATGTGGAAGGAGTAGATACATTTCTTCTCCTCACCCTCAACTCCCATCAGAGCAGTTTCTGGTTTTGTGTCTATTTTTAGCAAGATCTGTGCAATCACAAAAATAATACAGAGCTTGGAGCATTCTTCTGTACCATATTTGCATGCTGGCAATGTACACTCTTGTTCATTTGTCATTTCGGTTCTGTGTTTGCTGCTAATTGTGGAATCCATTTCCCAAAGCTGGAGGAGTTTTGCTAGGAAAGGGCAGTGCAAAGCTTCCCAGAGCTGGCTTGAAAGCTGGAGCAAACTCTGTGAGATCACACAGAGATGGTGGAGAGTGCTGTCAACTGTGGCCCATGATCCTACTGTGGCTTTGGCAAAGGCAGGTGGGATCCTTGGATGTGCTGGGCAAAGGACCTCCTGAGGAACTGGTGCCACTGTGAAAGGCCCTGGTGAGGTGCTGTTGAAGATGCTAAATGCCCTTTTGGGTGCAAAGACTTATTCAAGTAGGAAGTCCTGGGAGCTGGATTGATCCCTCCTGACAGGAGAAGAGCCCATTTCTTCTGACAAGGCAGGGCCTGAAAGGGAATCAATCCCTGTCACACCCCTGCAGGAAGATGGGAGCACAGTTATTGCCATGGTGGGGGCACAGGGGACACTGCATGAATTACTGTGAGCTGAGGGACAGAAAGGGCACTGACAGAGGAAGGCACCAAGGCAATGGGAGGGAAGGAACACCTCTGCTGTGAGGAAAGGCTAAGAGAACTAGGATGGCTCAGCTTGGAGAAGAAAAGGCTTTGGGGTGACCTAAGGGTGGCCTTGCAGTACCTGAAGGGAGCCTACAAGGAAGATGGGGCAAGACTATTTGAAAGAGCTGGAGTGACAGGACAAGGGCTCATACTGAAAGAGAGTAGGTTTAGATTAGATATTGGGAGAATTTTTTTTTCTCTGTGAGGGTGCTGAGGGCGTAGTACAGGGTGCCCAGAGAAGCTGTGGCTGCCCCTGGATCCCTGGAAGTGTCCAAGGCCAGGCTGGAGTGGGCTCGGAGCACCCTGGTCGAGAGGAAGGTGTCCTTGCCCACGGCTGGAACGAGACGACATTGGAGGTCCCTTCCAAGCCATACCACTGCATGATTCCATGAACAGGCTCCTGGAGCGCTGGGATCCGCCGAGCCGGGGCGGGGGGAAGGGCCCGGCCGCGGGGTTGGCACGGGGAGCGGTGACCGGGAGGGGATGCGGTGGCCGGGGAGGGGATGCGGTGACCGGGAGGGGATGCGGTGGCCGGGGANNCGCCGGCGCGGGGGATGCGCGGGGGATGCGCGGGGGATGCGCGGGGGATGCGCGGGGGACCCGCAGCGCCCAGGTAGGGCGGGGAAACAGGGAACGGGCACCGGAGCGCGGAAAAGTTGGGGGAGGGTCATGCTGCCTGGAACAAAAAAAATACCTCTTTTTTAATATATATACGTATAGCTGTATGTGTGTGTATTTATTATTATTGTTTTTCAGCCCACGCCGTGGGAAATGGGTGGCCGTGGTTAGGGAGTTCTCTTCCAGCATCCCTTGGAAAGTTTTCCCGACCCATGGGCATCGGCAGCTCGGTTGGAGGGCTGGAGGTGAGGAATATTCCTGTTACCAGCTCCTTCTTAAATTGTCGGGAATGGCTGGAGTTGGGGGTGACTCGAGCCACGCTGTTCCAGGCAGTGACTGCTGAGGACTAATCCAGATTGTTTTCCATGTCTCCAGCAGAAGAAAGCATGGTTTGTGTGGCTGATGGAGCCCGCCTTTCTGGAATGTGAATGAGAGCTTTCACTTCATGCACATCGTTGTACTGCCTTGATAACTGCACTTGATAAGCCTGCTGAAACTAAACAGGCGAGTTTTACATTTATGTACATGTGGAAATACAGAAATATTTGTGTTTTAAATATATGTGTTCATTAATATGTATGCTTATATTCAGAGATGTCTTATCCCACCTTCCAGTACTTGAAGGGATTTTACAGAAAAGAAGGAGATCAACATTTTACACAGACAGAACAAAGGGAAACATTTTTAAGCTAAAAGAGGAGAGATTTAGATTAGTTAGTAGGATGAAATTCTTTACTGGAAAGGTGGTGAGGACCCAGAACAGGTCTGTGTCTGCCCCATCCCTGGAAGTGTTCAAGGCCAGGTTGGGTGGTCCTTGGAGCAACCTGGCATAGTGGAAGGTGTCCCTGCCCATAGGAGGGGGTTGGAACAAGATGGTCTTTAAGGTCCCTGCCAACCCAAACCATTCTGGGATTCTGTGATTTCTCATCTTTAGGAAAATTTAAAATTGGAATTATGAATTTATATTTGGTAGTGAAGGCTGGCTGATGATAGAGGATTTAACTTTATTGAACATTGTCTGTGTTTTATGTGCTGAACGTGTATTTTCTACATACCTAATAGCAGATGTTTCTCTTTCTCCTACTGCATACCTATTAGTCTGTCCCATTCTTTGAATCAGAAAAATACCTTCAGTGCTCTAAACTTATAATAGCAGAAGAATCACTGATAAAACAGATGTTTTATTTTCTAGGGAGGACTGTCAGGAGAGCTGAGGATGAGCTGGACTTAACCACGAAGAACACAAAGCTCTGAGTGATGATGAGCTGCAGATGAACACATCGTTTGCCTCAGAGGATGGATGTGAGCGAGAATAACGTTGGTGACACAGCGGGGAAGCATCCAAATCATCCCAGAAAGGCCACAAAGCAGGCAGGCCACAGCTGTAACCTGCAGAAGGAGGTGGACATGGATTACTCCTGCAGTCCTCCTGGAAACTCCGCTAGCCCCGCAGAGCTTCCTGCAGCCCTGCAGCGCGGACACAAAGAAACCTGTCAGAAACAGGGTGAGAGTCCAGCCGGGGAGTTTGCGCCCTCCAGCACCAGCTTCCACCTGCAGAGCGAAGAGGAGGATTTAGATCGCCGCTCCTCTGAGTGCCCCAGGAAAGCACAGAAAGTCCGTGAGGACGAGGGAAGCGCCGCTCCGGGGGCCGTGGCCGGTGCGCCTGGCTCCTCCTTCGGCGGCGCACGCCAGCTGCAGGAGCACCGGCGGGCTCACCTGCCGGAGAACTCCTACCGCTGCCCCATCTGTGCCAAAGCCTTCTCCCGGGCGGCCAACCTGCGCATGCATAAGCTGATCCACTCCAGCCAGAGGCCGCACAAGTGCCCGGAGTGCGACAAGGGCTTCATCCGCACGGCCGATGTGTGGCGGCACCTGCGCAACGTGCACAAGATCGAGCGCTCCATGGTGATCCTGGCCAGCGGCATGGCCAGGAACCCCTGGTCCGTGGTGCACCGTGGCCAGCACGGGGCTGAGTGCCCGGAGCAGGCTTGTGCTGGAAACCCAAAGGCTCACGAGGATGAGTTCAAGCCTTACTCCTGCCCGACGTGCGGCAAAGGCTTCGATAAGCCCAACCTGCTGTCCAAGCACAAGGTGATCCATCGGGAGGACAAGCCCTACAAGTGTCAGGAGTGCGGCATGGCGTTTGTGCAGCTGCTCAGGCTCAAGAGACACCAGCAGACTCACTCCGGGGCACGACCCTTCTACTGTGAGGAGTGTGGGGGGACCTTCACCCGGCTGGCATCGCTGCAGCGCCACCACCGCATCCACACCGGGGAGAAGCCCTACTCCTGTCATCTCTGTGGGCACTCCTTCACCGAGTCAGGCACCCTGCGGAGGCACGAGCGCACGCACAAGTTGGACAAACCTTAATTTGAGGAGAAATACAATAAAAATGGGGTTGCTGTGGTTGCTTTGCACCTGAACGAGGTCTGCTCGGTTGGGCTGGAAAAGCACCCCATGGTGTGTCCAGACCCACTGGCCAGCAGTGGCTGACAGGGAATGCTGCATCGCAGGGAGCTCTGGAACTTGTACTGGGAAGGATTGCACTGCTTGGCTTTAAACTGCTTTGTATGAGAAAATAACCTAATTACCCCTGAGTAATGAAATGGGAGACTTGAGACTGAAAGCACTCACATGTGCCTGCGCCGTCTGGGTTTGCTGGGCAGGCGAGGCAGCCACTCGAGCTTTGTGCAGGATGTGCCAGCACAGGCTGTGAGAATTCACTGCAAAAACCAGCCCTGCCCTCTTGGGTGTGGTGGCTCTTTGGCACTGCGTTGGGAGATCTGTTAACTCTCGAAGTTAGAACAGTCCAGTGTTGTCCCTCTGTCCCTTCTTTCCTTGTATTTTGCCGAGTTTTTCTTTCTGTTGCATTTCTTTTTATTTGGAAGGGGAAGTATCATGTTGGTTATTTAAAACAAAACAAAACAAAACAAGCTCCACTTACAAACCAGTTCCTTAATAAACACAACAGTTACCAGCTGTGTTTCAGAATATTTCTGTCTGAGGGAGTGCCAATACTTAATGCACTTTTGAGTGATGGGTTGAATGTCTGTTAATAATGGGAAAAGCTTTATTTTGGCTGTGGTGGTGCATGCTCTTGGGGTGACATTGGTGTCTCTGATGGAACCATGCACACTAAGTCTAACCAGCTGAGTATTGTGAAAGGAAATGTTCGAGGACACAAAATTCAAAGAGCAAAAGACCAAATTTAAGCCACCTTTGCTACTCATTGCACAGCAACCTTCTTCATTTAAATGTTTTCACACATAGGGAAGCTTCCCCTAACAGAAGCATGTTCTGTGCCCAAAGGGTTTGTTAGATGCTTCACTTTGATTTAGATTCAAATGGTTAGTGAAGAAAAATTTCCTTAGGAATTAGCCTGGCAGACTGGGCAGGTGTTGATAAATCCTCCAAGGCTGGAACTTCCAAGAGGTGTGTAATGCCTCAGTGTCAGAAGTGGGGCTTTAACTTTGAAACTTAATAATGACTTTAAATCTGCTGTTAACCACTGTGGTAGAAGCATCCAGTTTGTCCCAAAGTTGCAGCCTGAATTTCTTTTCCACATTAGAAGCTTTTACTTCTTTGCTTCCTTTTTCCTTACCAGCTGCCATAATTTCATTAATTTCTTTTGAGGGCTTTCTGTCTTTTCAGTGGCAAGTTGTGCAGCAGAGTGAAGCTCCAGGGTAATATACCTTTGCATTTATTACCAGGTTGTTTAATATAAAGTACTGATTGTGCTGTTTGTTTCCATCTTTCATAGAATAAAAAGGGATGTTGGCAGCTCAGCACCTCCCACCTGTGCAGCAGCTGAGCAGGTGTCACACACAGTGGGTCCTCTTGTGTTTGATGTCAGGTCCTTGGCTCAGATCAAGATGAACCACTGTCCACAGCAAGACTTCAGCTTGATTATAAATGGGGGACTAATTGATGTTACTAATGGATCATTTATTTCCATTTCTTTCAAAGACATCTCCAGATGAGGGAACCGATGTGTGTCCTGCCCTGAGGGGTTTTCTGTGGTCTGTATGTGTTTGTAATTCTGGGAAGGCTGAGCTCTGAGTGAGACTTCTCCAAACTCCCCTCTGCAGGAAGCTCCAGTTTGCTTTCAGGTTTGCAAAGGGCCTTTGATGGGGCCCCTTAGCAACAGCTCAGTCTTCTCTGAAGGCTGTGCAGCCTCTCAGAGAGGAAAGATCTTTGCATGAAAAGAATCCTGGCTGGCTGTGGGTGAGTGATCTGCAGAGGGAGGTCACCAGTGATGCTCTGTGGGGGCTGTGCTGCTCAGCACCATCTGAGGTGACCTGGAGAGAGGGCAGACAGCAAGGTGACAAAGCTGTTCCAGAGGCTATAATACATTAAGTTTCCACACTCATTTTCTAATCCCATTTTGAAGTTATCAGCTCCAATCTCCCCTGTTCATCATTCTGCTTTTCCTTTGGGTATGGGATGCTCTTGCTGTAGGGTGGTTTAATATCCATTTAAACTGCATCACTTATGCACACCTTTATGTGGTGTGACAGTTCTGCTTAGGCAGTTATGGTAATTGGGAACATCCACTTATTCTGCTTTTTTGGTGCTAGCAGTCAGTGGAATTTGTACCTCTGGCATAATGGTGGAAGTATTTTGAGCAAAGATCTGTTATATGGGAAGAGTAAATGGTTGGTGAAATGAAAAGTACCAGGCTTAACTAAATGGTTATTAAAAAGACACTTGCCTGGAAGGTTGACTTGCATATAAAGTACTTGGATGTGTGAAAGGAGTAATTAAAATGTGTGATGGTTTCTGGGAAAAGTGTGTAGAACTCTCCTCAAAGAAACTTCCACTAACTCCTGTGCAAGGAACAGGAAACCCCTGGGAGCTTAATTTAACCCAGAGATCAGCACTTCTGCACTTTACATTTTTCACATAAAGGTTTGGGAGTCTCTCCCAGGCCCTGGCCCTCTCACAGAGTCAGTCAGAGTGAGTGATAGCCTAAAACAGACACAGCCAGTCATGGCATGTAGCTGACATGGGGCAAATAGACCTGCTCTGCAGCACTTGGGAAGGTTTGAAGGGTCTTCTTTCAGCAGAAGTAATTTTTCTTTGTCCAGAGTGGCCAGAATATCTGTTAGCTCATTTGGATCTGTGGAGGCCATGGAAGAAACAATTCCTTTGGCACTGTGTTCACAGAGCCATTGTTGCCAGGAAGCCCTTGGACATGAGCAAGGGCTGGAGCCCTGAGCTAGGCTGAGCATCCTCATTTGATGACTGGATAGTGTTTGTCAACACAGAAACACAGAAATACCCTTTGCTTTTTGCTAATTTTCCTGTTGCTTCCCTGCATCGCTTCTGCCCATCTCATTTCCATCACAGGAAAGTGTTCTCAAGACTGAGAAGGTAGAACAGCTCCAGCCCTGGATATTCCAGGCCCTCACTGAGCAGCCAGTCCTTGGTAGCTGCAGTACTGTTCTCTGACTTTGTCAACAAAAGTGTTGATGATAAATTTGTTAACCTTTGCTGCCAAAGGTGCTGATGGTAGATATGCCCACGATTGAGGAGTGTGGATACAGCACCTTGAAGAAAGGAAAAGCTGCTGCTGTGCAATCTGTGCCCCTCTGCACACCATCCTCCTCCTCTGACACTGTTTGCCTCCTCCTGGCATGGGGAAGTCTGAAACAGGAGTCTCCCACGTAAACAGGGAGCACCAAGCAATCCATCATTTGTCAGTTAACCCCAGCAAAGAGCACTGATATCTCTGGAGGAGGCAGCTTTTTTTTGCAGTGAGGCTTCACCTGCCTCTGACCTTGTGGAGTTTCTGTTGGCATGAGGAGCTCCCACTGCATTTTTCCTCCTTCCAGGCTGAAACCGAGCAGGGGCTGAGCTCTCACCAACAGAGCTCTCGCCAACAGAACAGCAGATGAAGAACATTTTTTTTTTTTTCTTTGCTAGGATAACAATCTGGAAATAGAAAGGAGAACCTTGTCTTTTTTTTTTTTTTTGGGTGATTTCAGCTGTGACTGATGCTTTGAGCAGTAAAACTGTGGGCCTGTGCAAGGTTAGAGCCATCTTCAAAGAGCAGGCCCAGAGTAGGAGCAAGCCCTTGAACCAGCTAATGCAGGTCTCTGCCCCAGAGTGCAGCCCACTTGTAAATTCCTTGTAGGATGTGCTGCTGAAATCCCCCTGCTCTGTGGGAATTCTGCTTTCCAGAGGAGAGTGTGCTCAATGTGCTCCTGAAGTTCATGTAATGGCTTTCTTGTTTATCTGCTTGAAGAAATCATCAGAGCCATCAGTTCCTTTTCTCATTAAGGGATCTATTGGAATTGTTGCTCCAGTGCTTTCCACCTGAAAGCAGGAGCAGTGATTTGCTCTGTTTCTCTTCAAGCTTCCAGCACACATCCCATTGGCTGCAAGGGATTCTTAGGGAATGGCTCAGTGACTTCCATGGTTTCTGGCCTTGGATGTTTCCAGGGATGAAGCATCCTCTCTGGACAACCCGTGCCAGCATTTCACCACCCGCATTGTAAAAAAAAAATCTTCCTTAGAGATAATATATGGGAAAAGCAGGGCACTGACACCACACTGCCTCAGCTACTGGTACCAAATCCAGAGGACTGGGGTTGTTTTTCACCTGGTGCAGTCTTTTAGACTGTCCACGGCATTCCTGACTAGACAGAGAGTATTTATTTCCAATTTAGTCAATTGAGATGTAACAGCAGTTCTAAAATAGCTGCAGCACAGGGGAGTTCATGTAAACACAAACAGTATTATCAGGTTTACCTACATAATTTCCTTCTCTGTTTGCAGACTGTGACACAGCATCCAGCTTGTAATGATCACACAGTGATCACTGCAAGAGTGAAAAATACAGCTGGATCCCCCCATCCTTGGCAGCTACAATGCTGTAACAATAAAAGCACGTTTAGTAGAAGCACATTTCTGTATTATCAGTCATAGATATATTCACATGCCTTCAATAGTACTGCATGGCCAGGTGGTGAGAGACCAGGGCTCAGCTCTTCAGCAGGTTTTGACCACTGTGAAGGGCAGAAGAAGAAATGCAGAAGAAACATCTGAGCAATATGGGACATCCTCCAAAAATGCAGGGAGCAGTGCTGGCAGCAGCATCCTTGTAAAGGTCTGAGCCACCAAAGCACAAGGGGAAAGCCCTCCCTCTGCTCCATCCCCAAACTGAAAGGAGGTGCCTGGAAAGACATTGCAAGCCAGTGCAATAAGCCAGAAAATGAAGCTCTGAGCCCTTCAGGGGAATCACTTGAGCAGAGAAATCTTGCTGGCAAAATGTTGTTGGTCACCAAGTGAGGCTGGATAAACCAGATACTGGGCACTAGATCTCTCTCTTGTCCTTTGGAATACCCCTAGATTCTGGTATTTGGGCATGCAGCAATAACTAGCAACTAAACACAAGAAAGAAAGAAAGGAAGTAAGTTTAAAAAAGCCAAAAATGCTTCTTGCCCTTTTATTCTTTGCAGCAGACAGGTGAAAAGAGTATTTTGCAAGCAGTAGCTCTTAATTATTTCACGACTGTACATCTCCTTACACTGGAAGTTAGAAATGTCAGTTTAATTATCTATTAATTGCCTCAGCTCTAAGGTACATGAAAGGAGACATTTTTGCCAACTGTTCCTGGGCTCCGACAGCAGCTGATTTCTGGAAGAGCACTCAGTGTGATTCTACTTTGAAAAGGGGCTCTGTAGAGAGGAGAGTGAGGGGTGCAAATATTTTTTAAATGATTCTGCAGTTCCTGCATCCAGTGTGCTCTGTGTTTGTGTGGGCTGTGTGTCTTTCAGGGCTCATCTGGCCGGCAGAACAGGAGGCTTTGGGCTTTAGTTTGTGTGCATTTGAGGCTCTTCAGGCTTCCCTGGCTCTTTACCTGCATGAGGCCATTGCTGCAGGGACCTGGATTGTAGAGCAGGAGGGGATATCAGGTGTGAGGAGCAGAGCAGCTGGACAGCTGTTTCTTAATGGAGCTTTGTTTATCTTTGCTCACATCGAGTCATGCTTAGATCTGACCGACATTCTCCTCCTCCTCATGGCTACAATGTTCGTCTGAAGGCACAGATTATTATTTTCTGCACTCTGTTAATGCTTTTCCTGCTCTTACAGAACAAGCAGGAAACACAGTGCAGATGTTATGAATTACAGGGGAGTGGAGCTCTGCCAGCTCCCAGATCTGATGGCTTTTTCTCCTGGTGGCTGAGGAGCTCCCATTCAATGCCAGGCAAGCACTCCTTCCCTCAGAGACCCTACAGAATGATCTCTGCACCAGGGCAGCTCTCCAGGAGGAGAACTGGACACAAAAGAATGGGGTTTGGCATCAAACATATGTGGCACAAGGACTTGGTGTCCCCACATCCCTCCTGGCCCGGGCAGAGCCTCTCTGCTCTGCCTCACACAGCACGCACTGCACCGCCCCAGCAGACAGAAGGCTTCAGCCTGCAGGATTTCCACCCCAAATCAACAACTACAATGAAAAGAACATTCTGACTTATTAATTCTGTCCTTTCATTTCAGCAAAACATCTTATCTAACCTGTTCTAAATTAGCAACAGCTACAACTTAAGTGCCTAAGGAATATATTCCAGAGGAGATGGCCTTCATCCTGTTATCTTTACTTCTAGCAGGGAGCACTACTAATTTCTTCCCCTATTTTCACCGAAAGAATTAACTCTATTAACACTCTTAATCTTTCTGCTCGTGTTCCTGGCAGGCCTGGGCATGCATGGGAGGCACTGTGAGGCACTCATTCCTTCCTCAGTGCTCCAGCTCAGGTGTCTTCTGGACAGCCCTGGGTTCCAAGACAGCCCTGGAGCCAAGGCCTTGCCTTGCTGTGAGGGGCTGGAAACAGCCCAGGAGCAAAGGTGCTGTGGGGCTGGAATGAGGCCTGGAGCTAAGGCCTTTGCCCCACTGTGAGAGGCTGTGGGGATAGAACCAGCCCTGGAGCCAAGGCCTCTGTCCTGCTGTGAGGGGCTGTGGGGCTGGAACCAGGCCTGGAGCCAAAGCCTTGCCCTACTGTGAGGGGCTGGAGCCAAGGCCTTTGCCCCACTGTGAGGGGCTGTGGGGCTGGAACCATGCCTGGAGCCAAGGCACTGTGAGGGGCTGTGGGGCTGGAATCAGGCCTGGAGCCAAGGCCTTGCCCTGCTGTGAGGGGCTGTGGGGCTGGAACCGGGCCTGGAGCCTGAAGCCAAGGCATGAGTGGCTGTGGGGCTGGAATCAGCCCTGCAGCCAAGGCACTGTGGGGCTGGAATGAGGCCTGGAGCCAAAGCCTTGCCCTGCTGTGAGGGGCTGGAGCCAAGGCCTTTGTCCCACTGTGAGGGGCTATGGGGGTAGAACCATGCCTGGAGCCTGGAGCCAAGGCACTGTGGGGCTGGAATGAGGCCTGGAGCCAAGGCACTGTGAGGGGCTGTGGGGTAGAACCAGCCCTGAAGCCAAGGCTTTGCCCCACTATGAAGGGCTGTGGGGTAGAAGCAGCCCTGCAGCCAAGGCACTGTGGGGCTGGGATGAGGCCTGGAGCCAAGGCACTGTGGGGCTGGGATGAGGCCTGGAGCCAAGGCACTGTGGGGCTGGGATGAGGCCTGGAGCCAAGGCACTGTGGGGCTGGAATGAGGCCTGGAGCCAAAGCCTTGCCCTGCTGTGAGGGGCTGGAGCCAAGGCCTTTGTCCCACTGTGAGGGGCTATGGGGGTAGAACCATGCCTGGAGCCTGGAGCCAAGGCCCTGTGGGGCTGGAATGAGGCCTGGAGCCAAAGCCTTGCCCTGCTGTGAGGGGCTGGAGCCAAGGCCTTTGTCCCACTGTGAGGGGCTATGGGGGTAGAACCATGCCTGGAGCCTGGAGCCAAGGCCCTGTGGGGCTGGAATGAGGCCTGGAGCCAAAGCCTTGCCCTGCTGTGAGGGGCTGGAGCCAAGGCCTTTGTCCCACTGTGAGGGGCTATGGGGGTAGAACCATGCCTGGAGCCTGGNCCTGCAGCCAAGGTGCTGTGAGGGCTCTGCCGGGCAGGGCCGGGCTCAGCCTGCGGCAGTCACGGGTGGAGGTTGCCGTGCCACCCCAGGCCTCACAGGGGCCTCTGCTCTGCCATTCCCCAGCTCTGCTCTCCGTTGTCAGGGACCAAATCACAGGCTCAGAGCAGGAGAAATCCTGGGTGGACTTCTCTTGTGCTGTCAGGAGACCCCCAGTCCCACGGGTCATTAGGAGAAGGCAGCTGGAGCATCTCTCCTGAGATTTTGGGAGCATATCCAGGGTCAACTCCTGGGCATCTTGCCACAGCTGCACTGGGGCTGTGGTACATCCACATACCAGCAACTGGGCACACTGGGATCTGGGTGGGGGAGACTGGGAAGGCGGCATATCTGAGGCCACCTGGGAGGAAAACATAGGAAAACTCTGGTGTTTAGGAATGGCACAGAAAATCTCAGCCTTGATGTGGGGAAAAGATGATTTTGCTTTCATACAAGCCTAATTCCACTCATGTCCCTCATGGCCATGTGCACACCAGCACTAAAGTGTGTGGCCATATGACCTGTGCAGCCACCAGTGTTCACATCTCCTGTGATAACTCAGGGCAGCCCTAAGCTGGAGGTGACATGGGCTCGTTAGGTTGTGGTCACTTCTGATAGCAGGAGAGACATCCATCCCCATAGAGAAAAGCATTTTCTCTTGTTTGGAGGTGGAGAAACACCTTAAATTTAGTTTTATTTATTCTTTATGATTATTTTAACACTGACAGTGCTGCACCATTCAAGGTCCTTTCGTGCTTTCAATTGGTGCGGAAGGAAGGGGGAAGGGAGGGAGGGAGGGAAGGAGGGAAGCACTTGATTGTATCAGCTCCTACCAGTGGATTTCGAAGTGGAAATCCTCCAGCACATTCCAAAGCAGAGCCATCAGCCTCTGGTTTTGGCTGATCCTCAAGCACTGTATTTTAGCAGGTCCCACTTCAGTGGATCCACCTGCTGTTCAGATAAAAAGTGAGAATTCATATGATGATCCCATCCTTTGACATTAGAGCTTTCCCTGTGGTGCTTCCATGGCTCCATCCCTCTCAGAGACCATCAGCCTTGGTCTGTGTCCATGACCTATAAACCCAAGAGTGATGTGGAAATCTCGAGTCTCAGGTGGACAATCTCAATTATAAAATGCACAGCCTCTTTCAAAAGATCAACTTAAAAACATGTGGCAAGTTTAGCTGGGAGCCCAATTCCTCCTCTGAAGGCTGAACTTCTGAACTGCAGATAATTACCACTCTTCTCCTCCCTTTGGTGGCATCTTGTATCTCAAGCTGTAGAAACAATATGTAGGTGCTTTCAAGTTTAAAATAAGTGAACACCTCTCAGCGTGGCTGTGAGTTAAAAAATACCATCTTTGTGCTTCCAGATGAAGAGCCCAAGGCTGAAGAGCTGGAGGTGTGTTCCCATGTGGTGGGTGAGTCACCAGCAGAGCCAAGGGCAGGGCTCAGAGCATGAGGATGGTAAATCACTGGAGGGGAGGGAAAGACTGGCACACACTGGAAGCATCCAGGGTCAGCTTGAGGGCTCTGAGCAATCAGACCCAGCTGAAGATGTCCCTGCTGGTTGTAGGGTGGTTGGACCAGAGGACGTTGGAAAAGTCCCTTCCATCCCACACCATTCTGTCATTCCATGGCTATGGAAGCTGGGCTGCTGGCAGGGGACAGGGCCCTAATTTGGGACATGGCCCCACTGTCCCTGTGCTTCATGTCCCTCGAACAGGCATTCCAGCCACATCCCCTGCAGTGGGCTGGGAGGAGGCACCGCTGCCTTGTGCTCCTTGTGCCGGGCTGGAGCTCGGTGTCGAGGTGGTGGCATGGGTGCTGTCCCTGAGCTGGTGACACAGGAGGGTGCCCGCAAGGGACAGTGCCCGTGCTCCGAGCCACGCCTGGGTGAGCTGGCGTGTCCTGCCGAGCAGCAGGCAGCAGATGGCAATGTCGCCCTGCAGGAACCGCAGGAATGCAGAGAGATGCTGTGCTGACAGCCTGGGGACAGCAGACAAAGCCTGATGGTGTGCCCAGCTCCTTTAGAAGAAGCTGTCGGGTCTCTGGAAGCGTTGGGTGTCTGGTGGAGGTGCTCCTTGGCTCCGGGCTACTGGGGGTCCCTGCTCCCCACGGCCACCCAGGCGGGAGAGGGGAGCAAGGGAACAGGCAGGGACACTCCTTTCTGCCTCCTCCCTCCCTGGCCTAGCAGAGGCTGCTGTGGGTTGCTCACAGCTGGAGCAGCTCAGATGTAGAAGAGCCCAGACTGGCTCTTGCCAGGCCTTGGTTGGAGTGGTTTTGACAGCTGGGGAGACTGAGGCAGGGAGCAGCACCTGGGAGTGGGACTGGAGCTGCTCAGCTGCTGTTTAGGCAGTGGGGTGAAGCTGCTCCCAGCACGAGCCTTGGCATGGCTGGGGTGTGACCTTTGGCAGGGAGCTGTGCCTCTTCCCCCGACTCACCCTGGTCCCAGCAGGTGTTTTCCAGATGCAGGGAGGTTTGGATGGCCACATCTCCTCCCTGTGCCCCACACAGCCCCAGTGGGATGGGAAGCTGGGTGTTCCCTGTTGCTGCCTGGCTTGGTGGTATCCCAGGGTCACCCCAGAGTCACCTCAAGGACTTTGTGCCATGCACTCTTTATCTGATGGGAGCAGAGCCAGCGGTGGAAACGTTTTCTTCTTTTCTCTGAGCAGCTCCATCCCATCTTTTATCAGTCAGGGCTGCTGAGCTCAGGGAAATGGGAGCTGTGTGCCTCCTTGGGGCATGCTCCTGAGGCATGGCCATTGGCTTTGTTGGCTGCTCTGAGCTGACAACGTGCTGGTGGCATCCTTGGCACAGAACACACAGCTGGCATCAGCCCTGGGTGCAGGTGGCAGCTCTGGGTGCTGCCACTGGCAGTACCACCAGCAGCCAAGGCACCTCATCACAGGCCTATGAAGGAGAGGCCAGAAGGTGCTAAGAAATAATTCTGAGTTGCCTAAAGGGGCACTGCAGGTCCCCTCACCCTCCCCAATGTCTGGACCCAGCACATTGCATCATGGTTTGAAAGCAGGCTGTTCCTTGGGGTGCAAGGCACTGGGTTACACATCCTCTGGTCCCCAAACTGCAATGCTTCCAGTTGGCACAGGGCCATGCAGGTGCTAAAAAACAGATTAATGTCTTTCATCTGAGTGCTCCTGACTCAGCATTCCTTCAGTCAGCACTTTACAGCAGGTGTGAGATAACAGGAAAATGCCAGGCAGAGAGCAGAGCCCATTGTCCTGGCATAGTCCTCCCCATGAGGTGCAGCCCCAGAGATGTGGCAGTGCACTCTCAGCATGCATGGGCCAGGCATGCCTTTGGCAAGAGGCTTTGTGGGTCATGGCACTGGTGTCCTCTCACCCACTCCCAGCTCTATTCCTGGCTCTGCTAAAGGGTGTGAGTACCTTGGAAGGTGCAGGACTTAGGGTGCTCCTTAAGAAAATTAAGGCTTTATGCCAGGAGGCATCATCTGTGTGTTCTGAGCTCAATTTCTTCCTCTCAGAAGAATTTGTGTGACTCTGTTTTCTTTACCTAACACATGGTGTTGTTGTCATTCCTTAGATGGTGGCCAGGCTTTGCCACAATGGCAGCTGCATTTTGGGAGAAGGAGTGTCCTGGGCTGACACATCTGTGAAATGCAGTGAACAGTGCTCAAGAGAGAGAGGCCAGACTGAACCTGAGGTTTTGGAGTTGGCCTCTGTGTTGATGCTGTGTGTGGTTTTTTGTGCTCCTCCCCTCTGGAATTATGATTTGGTTTCCAGGAGAGGCTTGGCTTGGCACATCAGCCCTTAGCTGAGTCACTTCAGTCAGCTGGAGGAGCTCCCAGGGGATCAGGGCACAGTGTGGAGGCTCAGAGGGCTCCTCTGTCCTGGAGAATGGCGAGTGTGGGATGCAACAATCAGGGACCGACGGCAGAGGGGGGGTGTGGGCACGTGGAGAAGGGGACTGGCAGTGCTGGAAAAGCCATGGCTGCAAACAAGGAGGAAGGAAACCCTACCTTGGAATAAAGTTCAAACTGAGCCAGACCCTTTTTCATTTGACCACCTAGAAGTCCTGGAAAAATCAGTGGAGAGGGGAAAGCAATCCAAACTGAATGCACTGCATCTTGGCAGGGGTGTTCAGAGATAAGGAATGTGCTGTCCTTGCAGTCAGGGGCAGGAGCCCCAGCCCAAGACCAGGAGATGCCTATCAGGCTGGACATTGCTTGTGCCACGTACACCACACCTGCTGGGGGGGGGTCAGATTGCTGCCAGTGTTATAAACCCCTATCACTCTCCAGGTGCAAATAAGCCTTATCTCCTAAAGTGAATCCTGTTAACCAGGAGTGGACTTTGCTGCCAGTGTTGTGCCCTTTAAACCTCACTTGGAGCTTTTCTGCGTCTAGAGAGTTGGGGAGAGTTTGAGGAAAAGAAAAACAAAGGTTTTCTTTCCAGTGTGAGCTGCTCTGAGTTGTGGGTGTCCTGCCAGCCCCATGGGTGCTGCTGCAGGAGCAGCTCCAGGTTTGCACTGGGGCAGTGGTGGAGATCCAGGGGCTCTGCCAACTCCAGCCAAACCAGCTGAGATGTTCTTCACCCAAGTTTGGAGCAGGAAGCTGCCCTTGCTCTGCAGTTCCTTTGTCTGGCTCAGGAGACTTTGTCAGAGGCACTTGCACACCAAACCCTCCTTGCAGTGCTAAATCTGCTGGTAATGGACTTGCAGGTAATGCTGGGCTGCAGCTGCCCCTGCCTCCAGTCCTGCAAGCACAAGCATTGCAAGGGATCTTTCTGGCCCTTTGTTTAAATAATGTCTGTCTTGGTGTTCCCAGGAAGGCTTCTGTAGCAGGAGCAGTAATTTGTGAGGTCCTGGTATGGGCAGTGACTGTTTCACACATGATCCATGCAGTTCCCAGTAAGTCCCAGTCATTTGTGCCCTGGGACAGTTTGGATCACCAGCCTGTCCTCCCTGTGAGGCTGCTTCTTTCCACTGTATCAAGGTAAAGCAGCCCATTTTCCTTGATAAAGGAAGCCTCTGCTCAAGGAGAAAGGGAAATGTGGTGTCCCAGTTTGGCTCCTCCTCCCTCAATGCTGTGTCCATCTCTGCAGGCTGTCCCTCTCCCCGTTGGAAGGGGAGCAGTGCCCAGCCTGGTGAGTGGAACTGCAGAGGATAGTGCAGGTCAGAGAATCACAGAATGGCTTGGGTTGGAAGGGCCTGGAAGGTCATCCCATTGCTGTCCCCTGCCATGGGCAGAGATGCCATTCACCACTCCCAGGTTTCTCCAAGCCCTGTGCCCACCTGGCCTTGAGCACTTGCCGGGATGGGACAGCCACAGCCTCTCTGAGCCAAGACATCCTGGCTTCTTTAGGTGGAGCTATAACCTGCAGGTGTGAAGGTGGAAATGGGACCACCTGGACCTCTTGCACCAGCCCGGCTCCTCAAACAGGTCCACGAGCTACGACGAACAGTGGAATGTGCTGCTCCTGCCTCGCCAGCAGAGAGCTCGTGGGTAAACTGGAGGCTCGGCTGCCTCTCCAGAGCTGTGCAAAGCTGCCTGGATGCTGCTCTTCCCGCAGCTCCCTCGGCAGCCAAATCAGCAGAGGGCACTGCATGTCCGTGCTCAATCCACTTGGGAAGGGAGGGAAGGTCTTTTCCACCGCTCCAGCTCCAGCAGTATTTGCACATTGACCACCAAACCTCTCCCCCAGCTCCCTGCCAAAGAGCTCCGGGCTGCGGGACCGCCTCCTTGATGGAAAGATCGGGCCTGATGAAGGAAATCAGGAGGCGTTCGGTGAAACGACAGGAAAATTTAGATCAAACGGCAGGAAATCCGCCCTCGGGCAGCACAGAAGAGCCGCGCTGTGGAAAACTCTGCTCTGGCAGGAGGTGATCCAAGACAAACAGGGAGCTGCCTGCTGGGATGGACTGGCTGGCGGGCAGGATGGGCGAGAGCCGGGGATCTGGGCAAAGCCATAAAAGCAGTTCGGCTTTGCGCTGTGCTGTGGTCCCTGCAGGCGGTCAGGGAGGAGCTGCTGCCCTGCCCAGTCTGCAGGATGGCACCTCAGCCCGTGCAAGAGCAGAAGGAGCCTTTCTCACCATGGCCTGAGGCGGTTATTTATATTTATAACTTATCTATGGGTATTGACCAGCCTGAAGTGGCATCAGCACGGTGCCAGCTGGGTTTGGTGCCCTCCTCGGGGAGGTGTGGGCTGTTTGGAGGCTTTGGGCTCTTCCAACGAGAGTATCTGGGTGCAAACACAGATATAAATGTCCCAAAGTGGGTGTTCCCATGGTGCCTGTGGAAGCAGCCACTTGCTGGAGTGAGCAGAGAGCCAGGTGCTGCCTCTTGCGTTGCTGCAGCACTGCAGGTTTTGATGCAGTAGTGACTTCTCCTCGGTGGAGGTCTCTGGCTGCAGAGTCAGCAGGGAAGATCAAAGACTTATGGATTTGCTTGGATGGAATGTCCCTCTGCCTTTCATGGGGCAAAAAAAAAGCCAATCTCTAAAGCAGCCACCTCACTTCTGTAGGCTGCTCAAACTACCACAGGGAGAGTGATTGACTTCTGGTGTTTCCCCTTGGGTTTCTTCCCTGGTTGAAATCAGGGCTTCTCTGAGAGCTCTTGGATGGTGAGTTGGCAGCACCTGGGTGGCTGCCCCATAACCCCCACCTGTCTGGCTGGTTCCTGCAGGGCTGAACCCCCACAGGAGACCAGGCAGTATTTCCAGCCAGTAAGAAGTGATCACTGCTTGGGAACCTGCCTTGGAGTGCATTTGTTGACTGAAACCTTTATCAAGAGAGTGAAGGTGGCTTCCAGACTTGTTGATGTCCTCGAGATAGCTTTCGTGGAGGCTTTCCAAGACACTGCAATCTCAGCTCTTGCCCTTTGACAGCAGCAAAGATAAAGATATATGAACCTCCCGTTCAAGGAATCTTCCTCCTCCTGCAGTTCTTGAGATCAGCCTGCTCCAGGGCTCTGTCCCTGGAACAACCAGCTGAGGAATCACACACAGCCCTAACCACCCATGAAAGTGCTCTCTGCCTGGTTTCTCCTCCCCCTCTTGGAGCAGGGGCTTGTGTGGAGGTGTCTGAGCTCTGTCCAAGTGCAAGAAATCCTCGAGGTGGAGGTGACTGATCCCTCTGACTCTGCAGGCAGAGGAGTGGCTCTCATCCTTTTCAGGCTGCCTAAACAAGTTGATGTTGCTCAGGAGAGATGAGCTAAAACCACGTTCAGGCACAATTAATGCCTGAAACAGAAGTGTGTTCATGTGGGAATGTAAAGGAGCTGGGAAATGCTGCCAGCCTGTCCATGAATGTAGGATGAACCTCCTGGAGGCCACAGGAAAAAGTGTTAGACCCAGAAGTGAGAGTGGTCTGTAAAAGGAGGACCAGCTGGGGAGATTGAGGCTGCACAGACCTGCCATGAGAAGAGGCTGTGGCAGTGGTAGTCAGTGAAGATGGAAGGGGAGGTGAGCTCCAATGAGCTCTGGGCCATCTCCATGCTGCAGAGGGAATCACAGAATCATTTAAGTTAGAAAAGACCTTTAATGTCATCAACCATGTCCCCAGGTGCCTTGTGTACACTCCTTTAAATCCCCCCAGTGATGGTGACTCCACCACTTCCCTGAGCAGCCAGTTTTAAACCCTTTTCATGAAGAAATTTTTCCTGCTATCCAGTCTAAACCTGGTGTGACTTGAGGCCATTTCCTCTTGTTCTATTGTTGTTACCTGGAAAAATAGACCAATCCCCACCTGGCCACGTCCTCCTGTCAGGGGGTTGTAGAGAGAGATGAGGTCCCCCCTGAGCCTCCTTTCCTCCAGGCTGAGCCCTCCCAGCTCCCTCAGCCCCTCCTGGTGCTCCAGACCCTTCCCCAGCTCTGTTCCCTTCTCTGGACATGCTCCAGCCCCTCAATGTCCTCCTTGCAGTGAGAGCCCAGAACTGGACACAGGATTTGAGGTGTCACCAGTGCCCAGCCCAGGGGGACAATCCCTGCCCTGGTCACTCTATGGCTGGCACAGTCCAGGTGCCCTGGGCCTTCTTGCCCACCTGGGCTCGTGTTCAGCTGCTGCTGACCAGCACACCTGATTGCTGATCCCCTTAGGTGACTGCCTTGGGGACCCTCCCTCTCAACACTCAGGAATCTTCTCCAGATTTCCAGCACAGATATATCCATGGCTGGCTTTTTCCTCATTTGTTCCTGAGCCAGAGGACGGTGCTGGCACAAACAGCTCCTCTCCCTGCCTGTGCTCTTCAATGTTGATTTGAAATAGTCTCTCTTTGGCCTTGGGTTTCAGAGGGATGCTTTTCAAAACCAGAAATAAATGGGCTTGAAATATTTCCCATAATTTTGCAAGATCTCGATCCTCTGATAGCCAGATTAGAAGAAGGATAACAAGGAAATCAGCATTCAGGCTGGAACCACTATTGTTAAATAGACACCACCGTAAAGCCAGTACTTCTTGTTTACAATTGAACTCATGAATTTTTAGATATTAATGTATGAGAGATTGAGTAAACAACCATTGTGCCTCTAAGGAATGAGTCCCAGGCTGTCCTGAGCTGGAATACTTTGTACTTTCCTGATTGCCTTCCAAGAATTTCAAATTACTTGGTAGGGGAAAAACAACCCGGCTTCACGAGATGTTTGTGAAGTTTTCTGGATGGACTTAGTTCTTGTGCTCTGTGATGGGGCTGCTCTGGGGCTGGGAGCTGTGGGACACTGAACACCTGGGTGTTCATGGAGGGGTGGCAACTTCATGTGAAGGACAAGCCACCAGGGTCAGGAGGGTCAGCCTGAGGGTGGTAAAGCCCTGCACAGGTCTGCAATGGGTGTGTAGGCCTGGCAGGCAGCATTCCCAGTTTGTTTGGCATGGAAACATCGTGGACACTGGCACAGAGAAGTGAGGGGAAGTCACACAGCAGTTCAGGGAGAGAGCCAGCAAGAAAAGGACTCTGCTTGCCTGATTCATGAGCCTCTCAGGAACAGCTTGGCTGCTTGGGAACAGCCCCCAGGGACAAAGTGACCCAGGGATGTGTGGCCAGGCCGTGTCCCCTGTGCCATGGAGAGATCATGCTACGCTCTCCAAGGGAGCTGTGGCCCATCTGATGCACTCCAAGGTTCTCCAGGCTCACCCAGAGTGTTTCTGTGCCAAGGTAGCCCTGAAAATTGCAAGTTGTGCCTCTGGGCCAGCCTGGACCATCCAGCCTGGGGCATCCTGGCCAGCACTTTGGTAGAGCAGGCAGGATGGGTCCCTCTCTACCTGGCTTCTTCTTGGCTTTGCTTCCCTAGCCAGCAGCCTGGAGCTGTGGAAAGTCATGAATTCGGGTTACCAAACCATCTGCTGGCTGCATTTTAAAAAGCAATTAAAGCAAAATTGTTTCCAGCCCTTCTGTTTGCAAGATGTAGTCTAAAGAGAGAGAGCCAAGCCAGGATTTGCCCGATCCTGCCACTGCTCCAAGTATGAGTTAATTTGATTTAATTCCTCTGCTGTGCATGCTGGAAAGTGAGGAGTTCCCTACTGAGGGCCCAGGGAGCATGCAGGTAAAAAGGGCTGTGTGCTGTTCAGTTTAAATGATGGGGAAACCCAGGAAAATGGCATTTTGAGGCTTTTAAAATTGCTTTTCATTAGGAATTATTAAACAGAGTTTAAAAATGTAGGAAGTAGGAATACTTTTGCATGGTAGAGGATGATAGAGTGTTGCTGGAGATGGATGGATGGATGGATGGCAGGCCTAGGCAGAGCTGAGGAGCTGCTCCTGGGGTACCCCACAAAGCTGGGGGACTGGTATGGGGAAAAAGGGTCCCTCAGAGCCACCTCTGCTCACACCCTGACTCCCAGGGACCCCTCAAAGCACAAAACTCTCCTTTCTTCCTTTTCTCGTAGTGAAAGGCACACAGAGGCAGGGGGGAAAGGAGGTAGGGATGAAAGGAGGAGGTAGGGTGACATCATTCTCCCCTGCCCTCCTTTGGCAGCTGTCACCCTGCCAAATCAGAGGATGACCTTGTGCTGGAGGGGAAGGTGAGGCCATGCCTGGTGGTGAAGGGCACAGACGTAGAGGATTTAATATTCTCTTTGTTTTTATGTCCACAGGGTTTTCATTCCTGTTCTGCTGAGAGGTCATGCCCAGGAGAACTGGAGGATTGACTCATAACCCACACAGAGCACAGCTTTGGGGACACCTGGGGTCTGCCTGACAGCCAGAGATGACAGGATCAACGCTCTGGTGCTTCAGGCTGTGCCTGGTGGAACAGTCACACCCCCAGGCCAGTGGTGACACACTTGTGATGCTCTGGGAGCAAAGGGAGCAGGTTTGGGACAAAGCACCATCTTTTTCCAGCAGGGGAAGGTGAGATGCCCCAATGCTGAGTCTTGGACAGGGTGAGATAAATCAGGGAATCCCAGAAGAGTTTGGGTTGGTAGAGACAGCAAGGACCATTTAGTTCCAGCACTGGGGACACCCTTCACTAGTCCAGGCTGCCAACCTGGCCTTGGACAATTCGAGGGACAGTGCAGCCAGAGCTTCCCTGAGCAACCTGTGCCAGGGCCTCCCCATCCTCATGGGGAAAAATTTCTTCCTAATATCCCATCTACCCCTGCAGTCTTTCAATTTATATCCACTCCCCCTTGTCCTGCCCCACCGTTCCTGGTGAAGAATCCCTCCTCGGCTTCCCTGTAGGTGCCTTCAGGCACTGTGAGGTCTCCATGCCACCTTCTCTTCTCCAGGCTGAACAATCCCAACTTTCTCAGCCTGTCTCCAGAGGGGAGATGCTCTTATCACCTTCGGGGGCCTCCTCACGACAGCTCCATGTCGCTCGAGTGCTGGGAATACCAGAGTGATTGGTACCAGATAAAAATGAAGGATGCTGTGGGGACAGCCCGGCTTGGTTTGTGCCAACAACCAGCCGTGCATCCAGGGGGCAAAAACCCCGAGGAGGTGTTCCCCGATGAGCAGGGGGCTTAGCACAGCTGCAGGGGCTTTTCTGGGGGGGGCTGCTGGGTTTACAAGCAAAAAGCCCCGAGCGCAGTCCCGGGCCGAGCTTATGTAAGAGCTGGCAGCGGGGCCGGCGGTGCGGAAACCCAGCGGGGCGCAGCCGCCTTTGATTGCCTCCTGTTTGCTCAGCAGCTTTCATGCGGCGGGGGAGCAGGGCGAGGACGCGAGATTCCTGCACACTGAACTCCTCTGTTTCTCTCGGCAGGATAAACAGGACATAAAACAAAGCCCCGAGCCAGCTCTCGCCTCGGAAGGCAACGCGCTGCCAAAAAACACCCCGCGGGACAGCCTGTTACCTTCTCTTCTCCAGGCTGCACCGGGGTGCCAGGGGCTGGCAGCCACGAGGTGATGGGAGCTGGAAGCTGGGAGCTGGGAGCCCACCCAGGGTGGGTCCTGGGTGCTGCAGCCCTTTTGGGAGCCGTTTGAGGCTTGTCCTGTTCCCCTGGGGAGCAGCCACCCCACCGGGGTGCCAGGGGCTGGCAGCCACGAGGTGATGGGAGCTGGAAGCTGGGAGCTGGGAGCCCACCCAGGGTGGGTTCTGGGTGCTGCAGCCCTTTTGGGAGCCAGGTGAGAGTTGCCCTGTTCCCCTGGGGAGCAGCCACCCCATCGGGGTGCCAGGGGCTAGCAGCCAGGAGGTGATGGGAGCCCACCCAGGGTGGGTTCTGGGTGCTGCAGCCCTTTTGGGAGCCAGGTGAGAGTTGCCCTGTTCCCCTGGGGAGCAGCCACCCCATCGGGGTGCCAGGGGCTAGCAGCCAGGAGGTGATGGGAGCCCACCCAGGGTGGGTCCTGGGTGCTGCAGCCCTTTTGGCAGCCAGGTGAGGGTTGCCCTGTGGCATTGAGGAGCAGGAAAACGGGGGCAAAACTCCCTGGCAGGATTCAGGTGGAATCCTGTAAGCTTGAAGAGCTTGGGGTGGATTCTCCAAGGTGACACCACTGTGTGGCCACTGCTTGGGCTGGGTGTCACCTGCCCAGTTACCCCACAGGGCACAGTCCCAGGCAGCAGGCTGAGGAACAAATCAAACTGTTCCTCTCTGCAATGGACTCTGTCTGGGGGGTTCCAGTGCTCCCTTAAAGCTGGGCTATTTTTTATCATTTCCCCTGAGGAGTAATTTCCAGGCTCTCTTGCCCCCATACTGATCCCTGCCAGTTACAGAGGGCAACTGGGGCTGACCTCAGCCCTTTCCCAACACAGGATTAGCTAAGCTGGCTCCTCAGAGACACAGCCCAAACCCTGAAATCTCCAGAGAACCACGATTTCACCACTGCTCTCCTCCTCCCAGGTGAGAAGGCAGGGGGCACACACTCGCCTGCGGGGTTTGAAACTTTCCAAACAGTTTCAAGTGGGGTTTGCTTGGGAACAAAATGTCCTGAAGTCACTTGGCTGGGGGAAAGCATCAGCCTAGTGTGAGGATGCAGCAAAACTCCTCAGAAACGCTCTTGCTGCTGGAGGAACACAAAGGGAGGATGGTTTGGTGCTGCACCCCTGTGCTGCCAGCCATGGTGGCCAGCGAGGTCCCCTCCCTCCCAGGGCACTGCTGGGGAGTTATCCTGAGCTGCCACAAGCCTTGTGCTGCTCTGAGCACTGGTGTTGCCAGCTTCTGCTCCCAAAAGGAAGAGCTGTGGCAGGGGAAAAACCATCTGGGCCAAAAGCTGCTTTCCTGGCACGTGGGGGCTCCGAGGCACACACAAACCCGTGGAAAGGCAGAGGTAAGAAGGGAGGGGCAGGCTGCCTGCTGTGGCTGCTGGGCACCCCTGCAAGTGCCTGAGCTCTGCTCCTCCAAAACCCTTGGTGGCAGGGAGGATGCAAATCCTGGGACTGCTTTTTCAAACCTCTTGGCCTGGGGTTTTGTGAGAGCTGTCTTTCTCGTAGGGTTCCCGCTCTGGGCTTGATGGGTTGGAAATACTGCAAGAGCAGCCCTTTTCTTGTTTTGTTTTGGGTTTTTTTTTCTTTTTTTTCCCCCTGATGTTTGTGTCTTTCCACTTCTGTCTCTGGCCAAGGCAAGCAGTGCCAAGGCACAAGGGCCAGGCACACCCAGAAGGAGGAATGGGGAAGCAGAGCACCCTCAACCGGCAGGACAACGGGGACAGAACACAAACCAGGTGGTGGGAGCGAGGAGGAGGAGGGTTTGCTTACCACCTCTGCCTGAGGGATGGCTCTCCTCACAGGGATTCATGGAATCATCAAATAGTTCAGATTAGAAAAGACCTTGAAGATCTTCTAGGCCACCCCCTGCCATGGGCAGGGTCACCTTCCACTAGATCAGGTGGAATCCAGCCTGGTCTTGAACACTTCAAGGGATGGGGCAACCACAACATCTTTGGGCAACCTGCATCTGCTTCA
Source organism: Sitta europaea (assembly GCA_013400255.1). NCBI lineage: Eukaryota > Metazoa > Chordata > Aves > Passeriformes > Sittidae > Sitta > Sitta europaea. The sequence continues at coordinate 140,938 of VXBS01001130.1, read as the reverse complement.
CCACTCTCTGAATAAAGAATTTCCTCCAGTCTAAGCGGGATGTCTGTCAGTTTAAAACCATTGCCCCTTGTCATGTTACACAATGTTCTTGTCAGAAGTCCCTCCCAACCTCCTTGGAAGTCCCTTTTCCATGCTGGAAATTTCCTGGACTTGAGGTCAGTGTCATGGCTCCAGTTCAGTGTCCCTGTCTCCTGCTCCTTCTCTGATGCTGGGTCACCTTGGGAGAGGTGAGGAGTGTTGTCCCTGAAAATCAGCCTTCTGATTTGTTTTGGTGTAATGGAGTCAGTTCTCATGAATTCTAAGATAAACAAGGATCATGTTTGCATTCCTTTGTGAAAAGATATCACCTGATGGACTTCTCAAGAGACCAGTGGAGATGGAGAGGTGGGAACTTCTCTGTCCAATCTCTGATCACTGTCCAGAAACTCATAGATACAAGGTCAACAATAAACTAGAGATTTCTTTTTTTCTTCTCTGCCTGAACCCTGTGCGTTGCAGTGACAGAGGAGGGTCTGCACAGGGGTTCACTCAGGATTTCCCCCTCTTTCCCAGCCCTGTGGATGGGCTTTGAGCAGGAATATGTGCTCCAGCTGCACGAGTGGAAAAGGCTCCAGCTCCCAAAGAGCAGCACAGGATCAAAGCTTTCGAAACACTCGGGGCATTTGGCCCGGGAGGTTTTGTTCTGGCTATTTATAGCAGTTGGGGCCAAGCGAGTTCAGAGATGGAGGAAAACTTTTCCAAAGCTGGGGGCCATTTGGATGAGGGAGGGGGAAAGGGAGTTCAGCCAGGCCCCTTTCCAGCAAGTGTTGACTCCTTCCTTTAGGTATGTGTTGCTATCCGTGACACACTAACAACAGCTCTGCACACAAGTGCCTGGCTGGCCCTGTAAAGGCTGAAACAAAAATGTGAATTGGCTGGGAAGGAGAACATGGAAAAGAGAAAGTTTCCAAGCAGCAAAGCTGTAGCACTTGAAAGCAAAAACGTTCCTTACCAGCTTGTTTCCATCCTCCAGTCGACATCCTTCAATTACAAATACATGGGGATTGTTTTCCAGGGGAAAGCTGGTGATGATTTTAGGGCAGAAAAAACAAGTTATGGTTTCCTGAAGCCCTGCTTGGAAATGGAGAGGAGGGGTCTTTTTATCTTCAAGACAAATTTTCTAGTGCTGTTGCTAAAGAGCATTTCATTTTCCTGTGCTACCCAGCAAAGCCAGGCTTAAACCCTGAGCAAGCAAACCAACACAACATCCTATAAATCCTGTCACCCAGACCATGAAGGCAGATCTGGACTTTTCCTGTCTGCCAAGTGAATTGTGCTGCTGCTACTGTCATGAGGAGCATGAACAGGGTGCTTTAGATACACACCGTGGCTTTTTGCATGCCTGGCTCTGCTCTCTTGATTTGAGGCACTCAGCACAGGCTATAAAAATATCCCTCTAATTACCAGTAGCTTCCCAGCCATGCTCAGCATCTCCCTTTCTCCTAGGAAAAGGGTGCAATTAGGTTGGCAGGTAATTATAATCAGCCTAATGTGTGGATGGCCTGAGGAAGGTGGGTTTGGCAGCTGGGTGGTGTCCAGCTGTTACAGGGAGGGATGCTGTGCTCTTTCCTGGCATGGGTGGTATGGGATTTCTCCATTCTGCAGCAGCAAACAGCCCCAAACCTTGGGTTGTTTCTGGGGAGAAATTCCACAGGCAGAAGATTTCCTTTCATGCCATCACAGAGTGGTTTGGGGCCTTAGAGATCACCTAGCCCAACCTCCCACTAGAGCAGCTTCCTGAACTTCCATCCAACCTGGCTTGGACATCTCCAATATCCCCACCAAATCCCACCCTCTGCTGCAGAGGATGCCTGTCCTTGCTGTGGATGAACTGCACTGAAGGAGCCAAATTGTTCTCCTCAGGGAAGGCTGGGAGATCTCCAAAGGATTGTGAAGTGTGAAATGGCCTGAGTGTGGTTGGAGAGGGGATGAAGGTGAGTCTGGGCTGGCTGCATGTCAGGGGGCTGTGGCTGGAGTTGCAGGGGGAACTGTCAGGCAAAAGGAAGGTTTCCCCTGAACCCACCCAAACATCAGCTTCAGGACCTGGCTTGTTTCATATTTCTGTGAATGACCCAAAAAAGCAGAGGAGCAATTCTGAGCTGTGTGAACGAGGGGTGTTAAAAAAAGAGAAAAGGGTGACCTGAAATACAGGAGCAATGAGAGTGATATGAAGAGCAGCATTATAAAACATGACATCTTTGAGCTTGAGGAGCAACAACACACAAGATAGGACTCTGCACAGTATGGAGACACCAGGGAAGGGCTTCTGGCTGGGAGCCACTGCCTCAGTGCTGCCATGAAAAAGGGAGATGCATCCTTATATGTCCTGGGTGACAAGGCCTCTCTGTTGATTTAAGACCCTTGTGGCAAGAGCTTCCAATACCTCCAGTGGAACAGCAGATACAAAGCTGATCATCCTTCCCCAGGAAATGTAAAGAGTGGAGAGAGCACAAAGGAAATCAGCTGTCCTGGTTGTGCTGTGGGTGAATTTGTTTTGAGGGTCAGACCCTCTTCCATCTGGTTTTTTTTTTTTCAACATGGCAGAGATGTGCTCCAAGCCCAATTCCCAGCCTTACCCAGCAGAAGAAAATGTTCTTCCCATTTTCCCTGCCTCCTAATGATGATGATGATGGCCATTCACCTTGTTTTGAACGTGTCCTTCCCATGAAAGACCCTTCTTGTGCTCGGCACTCATGTTCCCAGCTCTTGACTTGAAAGGGCCAACTGGACAGTCACTGGCTCACTGCAAGGCTGTCTGCTCTGCAATTAACAGAATAAATGCCCACCATTGTGGGTGGAAATGAGTTTTAATTAAAATCCCTTTGGTATTGGCTTTGTCCAGCCAGTGGGAAGAGGGCAGAAGGAGCAGGTCACTGACTTGGGTCACCCCAGGAGAGCATCCACTGAGCTGAGACTGAGCACAAGGAAGGGCCCCCTTTATAATTGCATGGGATTTTGATTTTTTTGCGTTTTTTCTCCTCGAGTGACCTGCCCAATGGACAATTCCAAGCTGATAGGAACGCAGATACTGCCAACCCAAAGTTGGGACAGGTCCACAGGTTGTTTGAGCCCTAATGAGGAACCATGAATGGAAGCTCATATCCACAAGGGAAAAACACCTCACTTCCTTCTCTAATGAGCGTGGCTCTCCAGATCCTTTTGTCTTGGGCTTTGCTTGGCTTTCAGAGGTGCCAAGGGCTACATCTTCCAAGCTGCTGCCACCTACCCCATCTTCTCTCATGATGGCCACTGGGAAGGTGCCAGGTGGCCAAGGCAGACCTGCAGCATTGTCAGAACCCAGGATGTGTCTGTGACAGTCCTGGAGGATCCCAGCTCCAGCCAGGGGGATTTAAATCCCTGGCAGGGGGGTCACAGACCCTGGAATGCATCCAGGACTCCACAGCTTTGAGTTTGATCCATGGAACAAATTACCACCTGTGAATGAAGAATTAAAGGTCACAAAAGTTTAGATAGCATGACAGTAGTAGTTGTAGAGTGAAAAGGGAAATTTTGGGGATTTTACCATGGGGGCTCAGGGGGTGAGATGGAGGGACTTGGGCATTGTCCTGTCTTCCTTCCTTCTTCTTCCCAACCCCATCTCCTTGGGGATGGTGGCACTTGGGGATGGGATTGGAGTAGAATGGAACTGTCTGACACAGGTGACAGGCATTGGACCATAACTGTAAATAACTAACATGTAGTTATTTGTAGTATAAAAATCAGTGCCTGCCCCTGGGGCAGAGAGTGTGCCTGAACAGACCTGGGCAGCCCAGACAGAAAATATCTTTTCACCCAAAAGTGAAACCACGAGTGCTGCCTTTAAGGAGCGAGTGTCAGCTCCTCCCCACGCCAAAGAGCATCAATTAATGCAATCAATTAATGCAAATATCACACAGGAAACTGGAAGCAGGATGGTTGTTTGCATGGAGCAAGTCCTGCTTGCTTTCATGGTCCTATTTATATTCCCTCTGCTCAGGATGGGGTGGTGGACTTTCTGATTTGTACACTAATGAGCAAACAAAATTAAGAAATATAAAAAACCTAGTGGGTGTTAGCCCCATATCTTGTCACCTGAAGTCCAGCATGAGGGTCCTACTAACCCATGTTTTCCCTTGACAAAGCACTAGGGCTCTGAAGATGCTCTTCAAAATGTTACTCAAAAATCCCTTTTTTTTTTTTCTAATCTTGTTAAGGTAATTTGGGAGGTTTTTCTCCCACCCTGTCCCCTCCACCTTGGACTCCTGCACCTTTCCTTCAGATTATTTTCAAAGATTCCCCAGACATTCCTGTAGGATGATGGAGAGAGCATCTAGCACAGCCTTCTGGAAAAGGGGTTTCATTTTCTCTTGGGCTCTGGCCTAAAGAAATCAATTTACTTTCACATATTTTAAGGGAAACGGGAAAATAAAAAAAAAAATCATTTTCTGCTGCCACTGCAGTTTGTGCCTCCTGTCTCAGGTTTGATTTTGTGCTGTGAATCTGCGTGGGAGCACTGAGCAATTTTAGCCTTTCTCAGCCAGTGCTGGTGGTGGATGAAACTTTGTCCAGGTGAACCCAGGCTGCACCTGCCTGTGGCCAGGACTGGTGTAGGTGCCCAGGGTGCCCGTGCCCAGCACCCATCCTGTGGGCAGGGAGGCAGAGGGGGCAGTTTGGGGGGCAGGGGCTGGAAAATGGGGAGATCCCCAGTGGTAACACACAGGAGGGGCTCCAGGTTCTGCTCAGAGGGGCTTCAGGACTGGGTGAAACATCCTGCAGGGATCACTTTAGATTAGGCCAGCCACCTGGGATGAGATTAGCATTTGGGGGCGACTGGCAGGGTTGGTTTTTTTTTTACTGTCCCCGCAGAAAAACGCCATTTTTACTGCCCAAGCGTAGCAGACAAAGAGGTTGGCTGTGCTTTCCCCTCTCCTTTCAATCCCCTTTCTGCACGGTAACACTTTCTCCTTCCAGACCTCGTTCTTTTTCTCTCTTTAAACTTCTTTTCCCCCCTCCTATTTCCTCTCCCACACCACCCCCCCAAAAAAAAAAAAAAATCCCCCCCTGGGGGCACAGCCCTTGCCCCTTTCCCATGCTGGCAGGCTGCCGGGGAGGTGCCAAGGCGATGCCAGCGCTTCCTGCCTGCCAGCACAATGGGCACATTCAGGCGGGCACCAGCACCAACCCGGAGCCTCCCCCCGCTCCTCTCGCCATCGCTGTCCCCCCTATCTCTGTCGCCCAAACAGCGGCATGAGGCAGCGAGCAGCTGACGCCGTGTCCCAGCGCGCCGGCGGAGGCGAGCTGGAATCCAGCATCACAAAACCAGCCCTGTGCGCGCTCCGCTGCCGACGCAGGCGCCTGTGCCCCTGGTCCCCCTCCCTCCATCCCCCCCAAAATCTCCAAATCTGCCCAGTAACACCAAAACCCCCTTTCCCCCCCAACCCCCGCGGCCAATCCGAGCGCTGCCAGCGAGGCAGGGATGCTGGAGCGGCAGGGATGGGAATGTTTCCCTGCTTCCCTGCTTCTCCCGGAGCCGCCCGTTGTTTTCCAGCTCGGGGCCGGAGGGGAGGCGTGGGTTGCAGCTTGCAGGCGGCTCCCGTGCTTTCCCAGCAAAGCAGAATACCCTCAAAAGGCGTAGGGTGGGATTTCGTCGCTGCTCAAGGGAGCCTTGTTCTTAATCACGGGCAGAGCAGTATGTGGATTTTAGAGGTATTTAGGTATTTGAGGTACTTTAGGTATTTTAGAGAAAGGAGAGGGGGGCAGCACGAGAAAAGCGGGGCTTCGTCCTCCCTGGGTCCGAGCACATCTTTTCGTCCTCCCTGGGTCCGAGCACATCTTTTCGTCCTCCCTGGGTCCGTGCACATCTCTTCAGGCTTTCCTGCCGCCTCCAAGGGATTTGTTTTCCCCGCTCCTCTTCGCTTTGCTGTTTTTCCCGATCTCTGCCGGTGTTTGTGGAGCAGGGCTGGTGTGATTGCCGTGCTCCCGGGGCACTCCACGGGAAGCTGCAGGGATGAAAACACGGAGCACGCTGGATTTTAGGGGATGCCAGTCCCTGTTCCTTCTCTCTGCACCTTGGGTTTAACAGCCACAGGGCTGATGGTGACTGGGGGCAGAATAATAAACCACATTCTGGTTTTTCCTGGCCTGTTCCTGGGGCACCACCTCAGCATGGGCTGGCCACACCGAGAGAACAGAGATATCAGGGATATCCACTGGATAAAGGATGGGTGTTTGGACCCGGGATTGGTGGTGCAGGCAGGATAACGTGCCCCGTGTTTCCTTCTGAGGTGCAGGGCTGTGCTGAAATGCTGCAGTGCCCAGTGAGAGGTGGAGACCAGGTCACAGCTGCTCTTCCCTGGAGATGTAGGAGCTCTGCTGTGTCCACAGCACTGATGCCAGAGGAAACACTGCCCAGGGAAGAGCAGGGGTCATCATCCCTGGGAATATTTAAAAAACATGTAGACATGGCACTGGACTCAATCTTAGAGGTCTTTTCCTACCTAAAGGATTCAAAGATTCTCTGCTCTTCTAATTTGCATCCTGCTGACACCTCAGCCTGGGAAGTTGTGTCGTGACTTAAAGCAAAGAAATCCATATGGATTCTTACATATATCTCAGTAAGCTGAGGACTTGAAGGCAGTGGCCTTGTTGCAAAAGGTGGAAAGCAGCAGGCCAGGTCACCACCGTGCCACTTATGCCTTGCAGGGAAATTTCTGCCACCGATGGTGCCAGCCAGGGGGGATTGTCCTGACATCCCAACACTTTGCAGCTACCTCTAGAGGAGTGTCACACTCCCCTGTTTTTTTGGGATGTCGTGAAGGGAAGATAGGACAAGCATCTGCTCAGCTCTGGGTGCTAAAGGGGTGGGGAGAGAACACCTGCCTGCTGTAAGCTGGCACCCTGGAGAGGGATCAGGCCGAGTCCTGCAGGCCCTGTGTTGGGAAAACTGCAGGGACAGAGCTTGTGTGGGGCTGCAGGTGTCCTGGGAATGCCAGCTGAGCCGTGCCAGTGGTCAGGGGCAAGGGCAGCATGTCCCTGTGCTGGTGCTGCTCCAGCCTGGGGAGAGGCTCAGCCCAGGGCTCCTTGCACAAATTGTGCAGGAGAGGGGAGCCCAGGGGCACAGAGCAGCCCAGGACATCCCATGGCAGCTCTCCTGCAGCTGCCTGAGGGAAACTCAGGAATTGCAGCTGCCAGGGGAGCGGCAGCACCGCGGGCTCTTCCCTACACAGGCAGTGCTGTGCCAGTAAAGAGGTGTTAGTGCTTAAAAAGGTGTCAGGGTGTGCTTTTCCTGCCCAGCTTGGGCAGGCAGGTGGGCTTTGCAGTAGGATGAGGGTCCTCCTGGTGCAGGACAGCTCCATGTTCAGGGGGCAACCAAGGTAGAGGCTGCCTGAGCTCCAGCTCAGCCTTTTAAGCCAAGAGGATGGGAAAGGGCAAGCAGGGAGTGGGCAAGGGGGCAGCCAGCTTTGCACCAGGGTTGTGGGGAGGAGAACCCATTTGGGAGGGTGTTTGCTGAGGCCTGTGGCAGTTCCCATCCCTGCCAGTGACCTGGGCAGGGCAGTGCTCAGTCCAGAGCACCAGGGACGACCTTCCCTACACTTTTCAAATCTCAGAGGAGACTTCCCTGGAAGAAAGACTAAGTTTTCTTTGGAGCAAAAAATAATCTTCCCCTCCTCCCTCAGCGCTGAATACTCTGGCATGGCACCAAATAGCAAAGACAACATGAAATACACCCTCATTTCCTTGGCCTCTCTTCCCAGCCATCCCCCAGCAAAGAGAAGCAAGACAGCATCTGCGTTTCTAGCTGCAGCCTTCTTCCAGGGCCAGGTCTTTGTCGCTTTTTTTGGTGCCAAAAGCTTTGAAATCTGTTCAAGGCATAAAAACAAGGAGCAAGCAGCAGAAGCAGCGCTTGCCTGTTAAGCCCTGCCTGCTGCTGGTAGTGCCCCAAAGGGCTTCCAGTTTGCTCAGGTTTTTAAGGTGCATCCCTGAGGCCACCACAATCCCTTGGCATTGCTCAGCCTCCCTGTTCAGTGCACGTGGGGAATGGAGCCACTCAAATCTCTTCCCTTCCAATTTAGGCAAAAAAGAAAAAAAAAATAAAAGGCTGGAATAAGGAAGTCAGCTCAGCCTCACTGGAAGCTGCTGGACACAGCCACAGTGTTGAGTCTAATGTGTGGGCTAAGCAGGTTTAGGATCAGCAGAGAGTGATCCTGCTGGAGTATGTCATGTTCCCCCAGGAGCTGGAATCAGGATGGGATCAGAGGTGTGTGTGGTATCCACTGTGCCTGCATCACACCAGCTCCTCATCTTCCTCCCTGTCCTCTTGCAAAGTGACTCAGAAGCCAGGGAAGCAGCTCTCCCCATCTCCAACCCCTTGGCTTGCTGCAGGGACTTCCCAGGACGTTGCTCCCAGCTGCTCCCTGGCTGATGGTGTGGTGGACAGGGATAACACTGGGAACAGCTCCCACCCATTTGCTGTGGGCTGCAGAGGACACGGGGGGATGGACCCACCTTACACCCTACAGGAGTGTCTGGTTTGGGGGGATGGGGAAAGCAGGGGATTTATTAAATCCTTTGGAAGGAGGATTTAGAGCCTGCAGGATATGCCTAGTCAGGAGGAAATTATTCAGTGGTGGGCTGAGTAATTTCCAGCTTTGGTATCTCATGCTGCCCATTCCTTCACACTTCACTGAGCCGCCCCTCCAGCCACCCTTCCGAGCTCAGAACCACTCCAGCAGGAGCTGGAAATCTCTGCCATCAGCCCCAGGGTTCCCATGCCCTCCTCTTTGCCACCTTTTGCCCTGGACACTCAGGCAGGGCAGAGGATTAAAGAGGGAAGTAAAATTAACGGGAGGGCGTACTTTGGGAATGACGTGCTGGACAGGGCTCAGGTGGGGCCTCTGTCACAGGGCAGGACAGGTCCCAGAGGTCAGATGCCACGTCTGGGTGTCAGAATGGGAAGAGGTGTGAAGGTTGGCATGGGGATATGCCTGCAGGAATATTTATTGCCTCTTTAGGGTTGCCTTACAGTTAAAATTTATGGTACATCTTCTCTTCCAGCAGCATTTCCAGGATCCAGCTCTTGTTTCCAGGACTGTAAAGATGACTCTGGAAAATTGCACACAGTGAGTTTCCCCCCAGCCCTGGCACTGTACTTTTTTCTGCTCTGCCCTCTCCTCCCTGCTGCTCCCATCCCTCCTGCTTGTTTTCCACATCCTGCAGGGCCAGCCGAGAAACGCACTGTGATATTTTCCTCCAAATGAAGCTTCCTACAGTAGTAAAAAAGGGAAAATGTGGTTTGTGCTGCAAATGAGAAATGTCCATGCCCTACTACTCTACTCCATGAGCTCCCCTTCCCAGCAGGTCGGTCTGGGAAAGCTCCTGTGTCACCCTGGTGCCCAGTGGTGCCCATGGGCCTGGGGAGATGGGGGAGCACTGTGAAACACCAGGTGCTTGTGACAACCTCCAGGTGAGCCTCCAGCTCCTCTGGGCTGCAGACAGAGGGCTTGAAACCTCTGTTTGCAACCCCCTTTTTGCCCTCCTGGTGTCACCTGGTCACTGCTTAGGCAGATGGTGTAGAGGGAAGAAAGAGATTCCCAGAGTTAAACCCAAGGGATGTGTGGATCGTGCCAGGGAGGCACCAGCTGAGCTTTTTGTGCAGCTCCCAGGCAGCCAACAAACCTCTGACTGCTGCCATGACAGGACAGGGTGGCTTCAGAGAGAGATCAGCCTCCAATGGCCACCAGGAGCAGCCTCTGAGCCCCAGCATGGCAGCTGGCTCCGTGCCCAAAAATCCCGTGGCAAATTCCTCAGGCACCTCTCTAGGAACTGCTCCGCTCCGTGGCCAAACCCCACCCTCACCACTGCAAAACTGCTCATCCTCAGGGTGTTTGCACATCAGTGAGGGGCTTCCTGGCACTGCTGCTTGCCTGCTGAGCACTGAGCACTGGGCACAGACTCCTGCTGGGGTCTCTGTGGCTCCCCACCCACACCCAGCTGATCTGCTGGATTACAGTCCCTTATATTTAACTGGATTACACGACTGTTTCTGCAGTTACTGTTACTGTTTTGCACTGGCCATATTTATAGGGTGCTCTGGTCGTATTTATAGGGCTGCAGAATCAAGTTACAACTTTAAGGGCTGCAGCTCTGTAGGTCACAGCAACCCTGGGTAAAGTGGAGGAGCATCACCCATTAGTGCCAGCACAACAAACAGAAAACACCTCCCCAGTGGAGTGTACTGACAACTTCTGCTTTGGGGGGAACAGGCCCAGGGAGACAACCTTAAATCCTGAAAGGGGTGATGCCTAGAGAGGCTGATCTGGAACAGAGACTACATGGACTTAAAAGAATAAAGTAGGTATTTATTAAAGGATACACCTTGGGCAGGACAGGGCTACACCCAGGATGGACCCAAGACCTGGTCACAGGTTTTTTTACACTTTTATAAGTTTTGTTCCATTTACATGTTGGGGTCAATTCTCCAATTGCAGCTTCAGGTCATGAAGTCCCATCCTCCTGGTTTGCCCCTTTCAAACTTTGCTGTTGTTTTTGCTTTTTGGGTAACAGGTGCCCTCGATTCTCAAGCTGGAAAAGGATTGTTTTGTCTAACTACCCTGTCAAGAGAACTTGCTAACACTCCATCTGAAGTTCAGAGTCCCACACCAAGTCACCACAGAATCTGAGAAATATGAACTCCAAGGCTGAAGGCATCTGGGGGAAGTTCACAGGGCTCCTTGAGGAGCTGCCAGCCCTGGAGCTGCCATCCTTGTGGTGCCAGTAAACACCTTCCTGCAGCTGGGCAAAGTCCAGCCCCACATCCTGCACGCCAGAGCCACCCTGCTGACCCTGGGTGGAAGCCTCTCTGCTCCTGGAGGGAACAAGGCAACCCCTCTGCTCATCCTGATCTGTATTCGAGTGCACCTGGAGAATGAAGCCCACAATAACGCCGATTCAGCCCCAGCTAAATGTTGGCTTTCACTTTGCTCCCTCCTGCCCACCCTTCCTGAGTGCAGAAGGTGTCCCTGAGGGCACACTCTCTTAGCTGGGCTTAAGGGTGATGGATATTGAAGCATGTTAAGCAAACAAGCCCCTTGCAGCAGGATCTCTCTGGCTGCAGCTGATCTCAACCATGCTGCACGTTCTAAAATTAGCTGTGTTCCCATGCAGAGGCTGGGAGCTGTGCTTGGAGCATCACAGCTTTAGGAGCTGCTGCTGCTGCTGCTGCTGGTTTGGGGGTGAGTGCATGGGAATGGGCAGCCCTTGCCCCGAAAATGAATTTTTGCAGAAGCCACTTGGCTAAAGGCAAGGGTGGGCGAAATGAATCACCTTTGTGCAATGGTTTGGAGATAAAAACGCTGCTCACACGAGCTTGTGGAGCACCTCCTGCCTCACTGCAGCCCCAGGATGCATGGAAAGGCTTGCAAAGCCCCCAGTGACTCAGTCTCCACCGTGCTGCCCCAAACCCACCATCCCAGCAAAGGAAACTGCACATCCTTCCTTCTGCAGGTGATGGAAAAAATCACCTCCATAGCTGGGGCATCCTGCACATCCCAGCAGGGACTATCCCTGGGAAAGGGAATCCCAAAGAAGCTCTTTGTGAGTCATGAGGAACTCCAGCACATGCCCTAAAAATAAGGAAGCATCAGGCAGCAGAGAAATCAGCTGCAGGTTCCCTCAGCCTGACAGAGCCATGATTTGTGACCTCACCTCAGGTCCTGGCTGCAAAACCAAGGAGCATAAAGAGCAGGATGCCAAGGCTGAGCTTAGCTTTGCCTTCTGCAGATAAATCACTTGGAGATGAGGAAATTGGCCCTGTCTGTTTGCCAGCAGCTCTCTCCCAGCGTGCCAGGCCAGGCTGAGGTGGGAGGATGAGCAAACCCCCTCTGCTGTCCTCAGCCTCGGGGGGAGCAGCTGGAGAATTGTCCCAAAGTCCCCAGCAGCACAGCAGCACCCAGGGAGAGGGAGCAGGGTGTGAAGCAGCCACGTGGGAGTGGAGGGACCCTCCCCGTTGTGCCCTGCAATATTCGGGTCACCCCACACTCTCCATCACTGCACAGCTGCCAGGAGAGCTGCATAAATCACCTAAAAATAAAATTAAAAAAAAAAATGCAAGGTCTTTCTTCAAGCAATCCCCCATCACTAGCTCAAGTGTTGGTGTTTTCTTCAGTTCTGTGCAAGAAATGGAATTTTGATTCCTTATATCCCACGCTCTGTTTTTGGGAATGGAGTCAGTGTCCAACAGCTTTGCTAATATTCCCAGGCTGGATGAGGTGTAGTAGAAAGGCACACACAGTTTGCTTTCTCTTCCCCAGCTGATGGAAAGCCAGGAAGGGTGACATGTTTTCGCTGGGGAAATAAATTAGGCCAGAGAATCTTAATAAATATATAAATTATTTATCAATTATCTAAATATATAACTATAAAATTCATTTATAAAATACATCAATTAATTCATTTATAAATACAAAATTCATTTATCACTTCAGAAAATATATACATTAACTCATTTACAAAACACATCAATTCATTAATCTATAAAATATATACATAATAAATTCATGGATATGGAATCCTAGCAAGTGCCTGTATTTTTTTTTGACAGCAAAGAGCCTGTCTAGAGGCACCTGCAAAGCTTGACTTGGGGTGTCTCAGTGCTCAACTGCTTAACGGGGAAAAACTCCGGGAGGCAGAGAGGAGGAATTGCACCTTCCCCATCCCAGTTTCCCTGGCAGTCTGCTGCTCCTGCTCCCTCCCCTCCTGGAGCTGAAGCCGTGGAAACAAAGGGACGCTGATTACAGCCCGCTCGGGGCGGATGTGAGGAGCAGCACAAAATCTTGCTCACTTGGTGTTTTCCTGAGCGCCTGCCAGAGCCGCATCTGCTCCTCGGCCGACGCGGCTCTGGCATCGCTGCCGGGCTGCTCGGAGAGAAGAATTTGAGTCATTTCTGTCGCTTGGAGGAAGAGGGAGCAGAGACCCACCCTGGTGGCTTTGGGGAGCTGGGAACTGATGCTTGTGTTCTGTATAAGAGACATCAATGTATGGATTTTTCTTCTTCTTTTTTTTTTTTTTTTTTTTTTTTTNTTTTTTGGTTTTTTTTTTTTTTTTTTTTTTTTTTTTTTTTTTTTTTTGTCTTTCTGAAATGGTTGTTATTTCAGGAGATTGAAAGGGCTCTGGGGTTGTGTGTCTTTTAGAAACCTTGAATCTTTTATTGTGCAGGTCCTACTCCTGGTGGCCCACTGTGGGAGTATAAATCAAATCCCCCTCTTTTCTCTCACTTATATACCTTGAGTCTCCTTATTCCCTGTTTTTATACGTGGAGATGTGTGTGTATGGATCAAGCCTCCTCCCAAATGGACTATTCTGAGTACTGGGCCACATAAAAGGCAGAAATATCCAATAAAATCAGACGTGGTGAACCCAAATATAGTAAAAAAGCTCCAGGCAGAAAAGCTCTGCAGAAGTGCAGCAAGAGCTGCTGAGGGGTTTTCTCCAGTTTCCTCCCCAGCCTCAGCAGATCCTCCTGCTCGTGGTCTGGCAGGGAGGGAAGGGCAGGAGAAGATGTGACTCGTCAGGAAGGAGGCACCTGGGTCCGTGGTGAGGAGACCCTCAGGACCTTCCAGACTCTGGGCTGGGAGAACCTTCTGCTGCCCTTTGCCTCTCCCTTCTTCCCATCCCTCAGCACCACCTCTGCAGAGAGCTGGGACCCCTTTAAACCCATTTCTTTGAAGCCAAGGAGGGAGGAAGGTGGAGAAATACAATTACTGGGTCAGTGATTTATCTGCTGCGAGGTTCCCAGGGTGCAGCTGTGTCTGCAGGAACAAAAATCAGCATTCATCTGGCCCTGCTAATTCCATAAACAGCTCCAGGGATGAGATAGAGCCATTCCCAAGGGGCTGCCTGTGTTTTGACCCAGCTGCTCCCTCTGGGATGAGCCATGCTCTGCTGCAGGACAGACCTCAGCACCCCAAAAGGGCCCTTTTCTTTATCCCAAATTAATTCTCAGGGGGATCCCCTGGGATCCCAGTGGCACTTGCTCAGCCTCTAATCCCACACTGGGTGTGTTTGGAGGCTGGGCCTTGAGCTGAGCTGTGCCTTTATGTCAAGTGTTTTAAAGTGCACTAAAAAAATGTGATATATATATATAACAAAAAAATAAAATAAAAAGGACTTTATTTTGTCCCATAAAGTCCTGTGAAAGTTCACCAAAAGAAGATACGGGGTCACAATACAATGGGACAAATCAGATCACAGTGGTGTTGATTGCAGACTGATGACTCCCTAATATCCTCTGTAAGAATGAAAAATATTAATAAAATTATTTTTCTTGCCTTTATTATCTAACCTGACTAATAAGAATCAGTTTACTACACAACAGTTTTAATCAAGCTACTTGTAAAAAAATGTCTGTGAAGACAGAAGCATGAATGCAACGGACAGAGAGCATTCCTCTAGCTGCTAATCCATGTTCAAGATAGGTTATTCTTCACAAATATGTTCCCTTGGTTCCATTTCTCACTCACTTAAAGATAAGAGACCTCCTCATTTAATTAGGAGGATCCCAAGGCTTGCTGTGCTCTGCTTTGGCCAGTGGTAGGGAATGGAGCTGAGAGCACCCCAGGGATACAAGGAGCAGTGAAACCGAACCCCGGGCAGGGTTATATTCATTACAGGCAGCAATTAGCACCACGGGTGTGTCCGTGCCGCCCTGTGCTCCCTGGCTGCAAGGGCTGGGATAAAACACAGCGGCTGGATTGTGCCTCCAGCCCCAGCTCACCCCAAATCCCTGGGTTTGGGCTAAGGCAGGGTTAGACCCGTGCTGGGTTCCTGTGCCACGCTGGCATCACAGCTCCTTAGGGAAAACAACACTCCAAGGAACATCGGCCTGGATGTGAGCGGGGCAGAGCTGTTGGCAGCAGCAGCAGGGGCAGGAGTGATGCTCTGAGGGGCAGGATGGAAACAGGAGAGCGTGAGCTCTGCTGGGTAAGGCTGAGCTCCCCAGTGTGTGCCCTGAGCCCCCCAGGCGTGTCCCAGGCTGCTTCCCAGACCCGTGCATTCCAGCTGGAGTGGTCTCAGGGGGTTGCTTTGGTCAGCACGACCCCCAGGTGTGTAAAAATCCGCTGTCTCCAAACCCAGCTGCTGAAAGAATGAGTTGAAAGTCTTCGGCTGATGCTCTCGAGGTTGTTTTATTGTTTCTTATCTCAGATATTTTCTGTCTGGGCTGCTCAGGTTTGTTCAGCAGGGCTGCCCCAGGCACACACCCTGTCCCAGGGGCAGACACTGACTTTTATACTACAAACTACCTGTTAGTTATTTACAATTATGATCCAATGCCCATCACCTGTGTCAGACAGTTCCATTCTACTCCACTCCAATCCCCAAGTGCCACCATCCCCAAGGAGATGGGGTTAGGAAGAAGAAGGAAGAACAGGACAGCACCCAAGTCCCTCCATTTTACCCCCTGTGGTAAAATCCCCAAAATTTCCCTTTTCACTCAATAACTACTACTGTCATGCTATCTAAACTTTTGTGACCTTTAATTTTTCATTCCCAGGTGGTAATTTGTTCCATGGATCAAACTCAAAGCTGTGGAGTCCTTGGCTGCATTCCAGGGTCTCTGAAACCCTCCATGCCAGGGCTTTGAAGCCCTTTGGCTGGAGCTGGGATCATCCAGGACTGTCAGAGACACATCCTGGCTTCTGACAGAGTGGGTTCCTCCTCCCCAGAGCAAGTCACAGCCACCCTGGCCTGCCAAAAACCCCCCTCCAGCAGCCCTGAGAGGCCACAGTGCTGGCTTTGCAGGCAGCCAGGCTGTGCCACAGCAGCACCTCTGAGATGGGGGCAGATGGAGCCAGCACAGCCCGCTGCAGCCATTCCCTCCCTGTCCAGAAAATGGAAAATTCCCCACCAGTAAAGTGGGGAATTCAGGGAGCCACCGGTGCTGACTCACAGGGAGCCATCGGCTCACAGCACATGATGCAACTTGCCCCGGGTTGGAACTGGCTGGTCTTTAAGGTGATTTTAATTCAAACCATTCCACAAATCCATGATTCCATGCCACAGTCCTTCCCTGGCCCATCAGCTCTGTGCGAGCTGCACCCCTCAAACAGCTCAGGCTGTTTTTCTTGAGGGTGGGCATTTAAAACCCCCGGGTGTTTCCCCAAGCTACCAGCGAGCCAGCGTCCAGGAGAGGGCAGGGTGAGCTGCCACACTGCAGCACAGCACCTGAATTTTGGGTCGTGCGAGGCGTTATTTCCAGCCTAGACACAGCTTTGCCTTTTCCACATCTCCTCCTTTTTTCTTCTTTTTAAATTTTTTTCTTTTTTTTTTCTTTTTTACTTTTTTTCTTTTTTTTAATATTTTTTTTTCTTAAACCCCACTGAAGCTCGGCGGTCTGTGCCTCTCCTGGTCCCTGCCAGCCCCTTGTTTACAGGGTGTTCCTGGTGCTGAGCCACCGTGGCTGCTCCCTGGAGAGGTGACAGCGGTGACATGTGCCTCGGCAGGGCGGAGAGAATGCCCTGCCTTAATCCAGGGATCACTTGCAAGGAACGTTGTTGCCCTTCCAGGAAAAACAGGCAGCTGTGGTCCCCATTCCAGCCCCCAGGCTGTGGGTTTGCCCTGGGCTCTGCCCCATCCCGTGGCTCTGGAGCTGCTCCAGGGGGGCACTGGGGGAGCTGGCATCACCCCAAGAGGGTCAGCACGCACCCCAGCCAGCTCAGATTTAGGCAGTGTGGAAAATACCCTGTGCTGGGCAGCCCAGACCGAGGTGAGAGGTGGAGAAAGCAGCTGGGGGAGCTGAGGGGGCTGATGGAGGGAGGATTTCTGGGAGCAGGGAGGGAGCTGCAGCAAGCTAGGAGAGGCTCGCTGAGCAGCACAGCCGAGGGTGCTTTGCTAGCCCTGCTTTCTCCAGAAATAACACCCTTCCCCAGACACTCTGGAGACTCCTCTGGCCTTGCAGTGGCCCCAGCCTGTAAATGTTTAACCCCTGGCCAGGGACAGCGTGTTGCAGGCAGCAGGGAGGTGGTGTCAGCATGTGAGGACAGGGCACACACCCCAGGTCACCTCCCCACGCCCTGGGACCCCCATGGCCTCGTGTCAGCAGCAGCACCTGGCTCCTGGCTGCTCCCCAAGCCCCAGGGAAGTGGCTTTGCCAGGCAAGAGAAAGGGGCTGGGGATGTGGGATTCCATGGCTTCACTGGGGGGAAAGGGGGAGGATGCTGGGCCAGCCTTCCCCAGGAAGCTCCAAGCTTGGCAGGCAGAGCCTTGGGGTGATGCTCGGGGTGAACCCCATGTGTTCGTGCACACCGAGCCCCTTTTCCTCCAGGAACATCATCATCCTTCCAGGGGTGGCTGGTGCCATGATTTAGGGCAAGCTCTGGTGGGTTGGGGGGAAAGAAACCCCACGGCTTCCTTGTAGGCAAACAAAGCTTGACTTTATTGCCTTTAAAGTGCAACCAGCACAAACAGTGGCAAAAGTGCAAACACTGATAATGCTCAGAACATTCTGAGCTGGGCAAACAAGCTGGAGGTGGGGGAGTGTGTTGAAATGAAGGGGTGAAGAGGCCGGGAGGAGGAGAGGTGCCCGCCCCAGCAGCCCCCCAGGTCCCTCACTCCCTTTCCCCAGGTGCCCCGGGCAGTGATGCTGACCCTGGATCGGGGTGGGAGCAGCCTCAGGGCGAGCAGGGCTGAATGGGAGCCTCCCAGAGCACAGGTGCCGTGCAGGTGTTGTTAACAGCACGTTCAGCCCCAGCCCCGGGCTGTGCCCTGCCCTGGCAGAAGGAAGAGCTCCAGAGCCGCCCCCCTGAGCAGCTGGGACAAAGCAGAGCCACGCATGGCTTGCCTGGTGGCTGCCCACACCGAGCATCTCTCCCTGTTTCAGATGCCTTGTGGTGGTCAGAGTGCTGCCCCTGCCTTGCTTTATTCCCTTTTTCCCCCATCTCACCTCCTTTCAGCTGCTTGGCACACACCTGGACCCTCCTGAGCCTCGCTCAGCGTTTTCTCTCCATTCCAGCTCCCCAAAGGCTCCTCCAGGTGATGAGCCAGAGGTGGCTGCTGTATTTCCCAGCTTGCCTGGTGGCACAAATCCCTGTTTCCCACCCCTCCAGGAGCCTCAGGGCACATTTTGCCCTGGGTAGGGGAGGATGATGCACAGAAGGCTCAGTCCTGACAGAGGTGAGACGGTTTACAGGGAACCAATGGGGAGGGACAAAAATCCAGTGGGGAGGGACAAAAATCCAGCTCCTCAGGAGACATTTTAGGCTTCTGCCTCCTGTTCCTTAGGATTACCAACCAGGCTGGGGAAAGCAGGCCACTGCAAGAGGGGTGAAAGGAGGAAAAAGATCACTGGAGAATCAGGCATTGAGATCACTCTGGATCCCAATACCCCAGAGAATCCTCCCAGGCTGTTCTTGCTGGCAGGCTGGGAGGGGAAGAGGGGCCTGGAATCAGGGCAGCCCCATCTCAATGCTCCAGCTGATGAATTCCCACCAGATGGGAAGTTTTGGGAAACCAGGGACCCAACAAGCTTTTCCCTCACTACTTGAGATCAAGCCAACCTCCAGCACTGGCACTTGTTTTTGTACAGCCAGGAAGACCAGGATATTGGGAGGAATTAATGTCCTTGCCAGACCTACCCAAAGCCAGCCAGTTCAGCATGTTACTGAGGGTTGGGACAAGCAAACAAAATGAGGATCCACTCACTTTTGTAAGGCTTGGGAAAACAGGCTGGAGTACAGTACATAATGTAACAAAAAAAATAGACGTACTGGGCTGAGTTCAGTTGCTTTGGGACAAAATGATCTGGTTTTCAAATTTTTTATAAAGCCAAAACTTCCTTTACTTTTGCTTCTAGATCTGCCAAGTCCCTTCTGAGTGAAGTTCTGGGGATTTTCCCAGCTGGACTCTGGTAGCAGAGGCCAGGAGTGCCTGCAGTGGCCCTGTCTGGGGACAGAGAGGTGACAAACATCAGCTGTGACACCTGGGCTAGTGCTGGCCCAGCGTGGCTTGTGGATTTAACCAAGGCTGGAGGCCAAAAGCAGGAGGTGATTAGAGGAGGAGTGTTCTCAGGCACGTGCTGGGTGCTGCTGAATGGCTTCAGCTTGAGAGAGGGCAGGTTCAGATGGGATATTGGGAAGAAATCTTCCCTGTGAGGGTGCTGAGGCTCTGGCACAGGTTGCCCAGAGCAGCTGTGGCTGCCCCTGGATCCCTGGAAGTGTCCAAGGCCAGGCTGGACAGGGCTTGGAGCAGCCTGGGACAGTGGGAGGTGTCCCTGCCATGGCAGGAGGTGGCACTGGATGATCTTTACTGTCCCTTCCAGCCCAAACCGTGGCATGTGGGTTACACTCCCATGAGAGGGACATTCAAAGAAGAAGCCAGACAAAGCCTGCCCTGGGTGCTTGATGGATGATCGTTTTGGAGCAAGCTGTTATTCCCTTTATGAGCTCTTTCTCTCCTGCTGCTCACCCCAAACACTCTCCTTCCAAAAAAACCCACGATGAGCATCACACAAGCCCCAGGAGCCCCATTTCCCCCCAGCCCTGCCCTGCAGGCTGCCAGCAGCAGCTGTACCTCACCTGCAGGGTGCTGGAAGCTGCCAGGCCTAAAATGCTCACAGCTCCCCAGGGAGCAGCAAAGCTATTTCAGAGGCTTCCAAATTGCAGCAGCCGAAATTATTTCCTGCATTAAGTTATTTAAGCATCTGGCTGTGCAGGTACAAAAGCAGCTCGCTTAGAAAAAATGCTTCTCCTTGCTAAGTCTCTTCAGTTTTCTCATGGACACGTTTTTCTCTGTGCTGCTGGGATTTGGGGAAATAACCTGCTTTTGGTGAGCGTGTTTGGGATGGCACAGGATGGCACCCAGGGCGCTGGAGCACTCGGCACATTCAGGATTCATCCGCAGGGAGGAGCGGCCGCGGCGGCGCCCAGCCCAGGGGGCAGCCCGTGTCACATCCAGTGTCACAGCCAGTGTCACATCCAGTGTCACATCCGGTGTCCCAACCTGTGTCACAGCCCGTGTCACATCCAGTGTCACAGCCAGTGTCCCAAACTGTGTCACAGCCCGTGTCACATCCAGTGTCACATCCAGTGTCACAGCCAGTGTCCCAAACTGTGTCACAGCCCGTGTCACATCCAGTGTCACATCCCGTGTCCCCAGCTCTGTCCCAGCCCATATCCCAGCTCTGTCCCAGCTCTGTCCCAGCGCTGTCCCAGCCTCACACCAGGGTCAGGCGCCCCACATCACGCGCCGGAGCATCGCCACCGACTGGCACTCCCCAGCTGCTTTGAGGGGCTGCCAGGGACTGGAGGTCGCGCCTGCCAACAAATCGCAGGCATTGTGCTCCATCGCTCCCCCCTTTCTCCCCGTTAATGGCCCCTTTCTGTCCCCAGGGAATGTGATTCTGCATCATCCCATCCCGCTGCGAGCCCCAGCTCCGCTCCGGGCTGGCTGCCTGCACCCACCGCTGGCCACAGCCCGGCTGGGGCTCTCCGTGCTTGCTCTGCAAGAAGCCATGGAACCCCACCCCATCCCCCCAAAAAATCACTCGGTGCACTCAAGAAAATCTCCCCCACCACAGCAGCTATAACCCAAGACACCAAAAAATTGGGTTCAACCCGCAAAAGCATCTCCCTCCCTCTGCCTCACGGTGGTACCCAGAGCAGTGGCACGCAGCAGTTGGCACCCCAAACCCAAGGGCTGGAGCAGGCGGGGGTTTGGAAGCTCTCTGGGAACACAGGAGCCGCCGAGCCAAGCTGTTGTTCTCATTTGTTATTCAGCGTTAAGGAAATCTGCGCCGTTCCCTTCGTTCTCCCGGCAGCCTCCCCATCCCGGAGGATAATTGATGCTAACGTCATTCCATTTCAGTCCAGCTGCTGGGCTCGGGAACAGATGTTTTATTGTTCCAGCTGAACACACGGAACCGAAAAAATTAAAAAAAAAAAAAAAAAAAAAAAAAAA
>VXBS01001130.1:96951-116240 GCA_013400255.1 Sitta europaea | reverse complement strand
CCCTGTGCCCTGTCCCCTGTGCCCTGTCCCCTGTCCCCTGTGCCCTGTGCCCTGTGCCTTGTCCCTTGTCCCCTGTCCCCTGTGCCCTGTCCCCTGTGCCCTGTCCCCTGTGCCCTGTGCCCTGCCTTGCTCTTCCCCCCAGGTCCTGGCACCCACCCCTCTCCTCAGCTGGCCACTGTGGTGGCTGAGACACTTGAGCCCCTGCTCAGCTGTTGACTCCAGTCCATGCCCGTGGAGAGGGATGGGGATGAGGGCTTGCTCCAGGCTCCAGGGTGGAATTCCACTCACTTCAGTGCCTGTGGCGTGCTCTAAAAATACAAATAAAGCAGTGGGCAGCCCAAACCCACCCCGTGTCCTGCAGAGGCCAGGCCCTGCCTCCCTGGCTGAAAGAAATCAAGCTGAGGGCTGGAAATCAGGGCAGGTTTTAGGAGACTGTGGGCTCAGGAGCTGGAAGGTTCTGTGTGCCCCTCAGGCTCCCTGCTTTGCTCAGCCACACCAGCCAAGCTCATCCTGTCTCCCCATGGTTCTCCCACCCCTCTCCTCCTGCCACAGCCAGGGGACAAGCAGGGACACAGCCATGGGGGTCACATCCCCACCCACCAAGATCACACAACCCTCCCTGCCATGGTGACCCTGTCCTCAGCCACTTCAGACAAGCCCCAAAAGTGGCAGCAGGAGCTTTGCTTCCCCACCCTCACCTGCTTGACTTTATGATCCATAAAGCAACAGATTTCACCCTCATCCCTTTCCTCCCCAGGTCTCCCCTTCCTCCCCCTCAGAATCATCCCTACTCAGTCCCCACATGGATGTCATTAACAGAAACCACCCCTGAGCCTGACACTGGTTTAATTAATGTGCTGTTCTGTGATTGCAAAACCCCCTTCCCACCCTGCTCCTGCCACATCTGGGGGTCCTGGTGCTCGCCCTGGCTCCATCCCCGGGCATGTTCCAGGGACAGGGAGCCAAGGGGGACAGCAGAGAGCAGGGATCCCCTGCACCCAGCAGTGGGCAAGCTGGGGGAAAGGGGCAGGAAGGCAGGGGAGCTGGATTTTGGTGGGCTGGAAGGTGAGGAGCTGTGTTTTTGTGGGCAGGGAAATGAGGAGCTGTGTTTTGGTGGGCTGGCAGGTGAGGAGCTGGATTTTGGTGGGCTGGCCATCTGAATTTTGGTGTGGGGCAGCTGAGGAGCTGTGTTTTGGTGGGCTGGCCATCTGGATTTTGGTGTTCTGGCAGATGAGGAGCTGTGTTTTGGTGTTCTGGCAGATGAGGAGCTGTGTTTTGGTGGGCTGGCAGATGAGCTGTGTTTTGGTGGGCTGGCAGATGAGCTGTATTTTGGTGTCCTGGCCATCTGGATTTTGGTGGGCTGGCAGATGAGCTGTGTTTTGGTGGGCTGGCAGATGAGGAGCTGTATTTGGTGGGCTGGCAGGTGAGGAGCTGTATTTTGGTGTCCTGGCCATCTGGATTTTGGTGGGCTGGCAGATGAGGAGCTGTGTTTTGGTGTGCTGGCAGGTGAGCTGTGTTTTGGTGGGCTGGCAGGTGAGGAGCTGTATTTTGGTGTCCTGGCCATCTGGATTTTGGTGTCCTGGCCATCTGGATTTCGGTGGGCTGGCCATCTGGATTTTGGTGTGCTGGCAGATGAGCTGTGTTTTGGTGGGCTGGCAGATGAGCTGTGTTTTGGTGGGCTGGCAGATAAGCTGTGTTTTGGTGGGCTGGCAGATAAGCTGTGTTTTGGTGTGCTGGCAGATGAGCTGTGTTTTGGTGGGCTGGCAGATGAGCTGTGTTTTGGTGGGCTGGCAGATAAGCTGTGTTTTGGTGGGCTGGCAGATAAGCTGTGTTTTGGTGTGCTGGCAGATGAGCTGTGTTTTGGTGGGCTGGCAGATGAGCTGTGTTTTGGTGGGCTGGCAGATAAGCTGTGTTTTGGTGGGCTGGCAGATAAGCTGTGTTTTGGTGTGCTGGCAGATGAGCTGTGTTTTGGTGGGCTGGCAGATGAGCTGTGTTTTGGTGGGCTGGCAGATAAGCTGTGTTTTGGTGGGCTGGCAGATAAGCTGTGTTTTGGTGTGCTGGCAGATGAGCTGTGTTTTGGTGGGCTGGCAGATGAGCTGTGTTTTGGTGGGCTGGCAGATAAGCTGTGTTTTGGTGGGCTGGCAGATAAGCTGTGTTTTGGTGTGCTGGCAGATGAGCTGTGTTTTGGTGGGCTGGCAGATGAGCTGTGTTTTGGTGGGCTGGCAGATGAGCTGTGTTTTGGTGTGCTGGCAGGGGAGGAGCTGCTGGAGGCACGCTGCCAGCCAGCCGGGGAGCAGTGTTACCTGTGAACAGGGGCAGGACGGCCCCCCCAGCCGGGCTGGGGAAGGGCAGTGTTGGGGAGAGGTCTGTCCCTGGCCGAGGGGCAGTTCCTGACTTTGGGAGAGGCTTTGGAGCCGCCAGGCACCCCAGGAATACCCTGCACCCTGGCAGGGAGCAGCATCCCCATCCCCAGGCTCCAGGGGCAAGCTGCCCCCGGCATTCCCACGGCTCCTGTCCTCCCGGGGTGTCACCCCCAGCCCTGGGACACGCTGTCCCATGTGCTGCCCCCCCCGGGAAAGCCCCCAGGCCAGCCAAGCCCCCGGGCAGGCAGCAGCTGGTGCAGGCAGCCGGGTGGGTAGGGGCCAGCCTTTGTCTCATGTTCAGCAGCTCCCGGCCCCGGTGTCCTGTGCCGGGAGGATTCCTGGAAGCGGGAGGTGATTTCACACCCCTCCCGTGCCGCAGAACACGCAGGTTGTGCCAAAAAGCACAACTCCTCACGTGGCTGCTGCCGCTGTGTCCCAAGCAGCTGGCAGGGAGCAGCCAGCCCTGTCCTTGCTCCTCCTCCTCCTCCTCCTCCTGCCTTGCTGATCCTTTGCCTTTTCAAAATTCTCCTTCCCCTCCTCTTGGCTCTGGTTTTTCTTGGTTTAAAGGCGTGCCAGAGATGCTCCAGTCTTCCATGGGGATGGGTAAATCCTGGCTTTCCTGCAGTCCTGTGCTGTGAGGCTGCTCAGGGGAGCCCCAGGCAGCCACTCCTGGGTGCAATAAAGGAATGAAGTCCTGGAGTCCAGGCTCTCTGAATGGTTTTTGGAACTCTTGACTGCACAGGCATCACTTGGCCACCACTCACAAACCCAGGCATTAGGATAGCAAGCCCTTGCTTGCTCATGCTCCCTTTTCCACGTCTCTGACCCCAGCAGGGCAGGCCAGAGGGAGGTGAACCCTTGCAGATGCTGCTCCAAAGCTCTCCTCAGTCCCTGTGTCCAGTCTGCAGCTGTTCTGAACTGGGATCCCATAACTGCCATCAGGCAATGAAGCACTCCACAGCCCAGCCTGGCCCTGTCTTTACAGCCTGGTGTAAATCATTTGTTGTCCCTCCCTTTTGGGAAGAGCATCACCCACGGCTGGCTTTACCTGGTGCCCCACCTGAATTACCCCCATGACCTCCAGCATCGTGGCCAGCACCTCCTCAGGACTCCTGAGCTATTTTCTCTCTGATTCCCTTTAAATACATCCCAAGACAGATTGCTTACCTCTTTCAGAGTGTGTCCAAATCTTTCTATTTTTATTCCAGATTTCTTTTTGAGATAGACTGGAAGCTATCCTGAGTTGCCATTAGGGCAAAGGTCTCCCTGGGATATTTTTACACATTCAGGAAGACAAACCATAAGATCTAATCTTGCAAAAACCCCTGACGTGTTTTGTCGAGACACCTGCACGATTCCTTCGTGGCAAACGAAACAATTTCGAGCTTCAAGTGAACTTAAACCTCCTGGGCTTTCTTTCTGGTGTGCATTTCCCCTGTAAAAAAAGAGCCAAACAAAGCACCTTTGCTTTGCCCAGTGAAAAATTCAATCTGGGCATAGGGGAAAAAAAAAAAAAAAAAGCTTTGTAAATAAATTGGTTTTGCAAAGGGTCAGGACAGAGTCCGCTCCATTGGGTGGGCTCTGGAGTGTGTGTGGCCAGGAGTGCTGCGTGAAAATGAGAGGGAAGGAGAGAGGGGAGGGAAGGATGTGAGAAGGAGGAGCAGACAGCTCCTGCAGGACTGCAGGGAAGTGCCACGAGCAGCCCCAAATTCCAGGTGGCCGCTCCTCGTGCTCAGCACTGCTGCCACATGGAGATGGATCAGCCTTGGTCCAGCAGGATCCCCACCCCACACACGGGAAAGCCCTGGCCCAGCCTTCCCGGCACAGGGACAGCTTGGGAGGGCCCCCGGGCTGATGTCACGGCTGTGAGTAATCTCAGCACTGGCTTTGGGATGAGGATCCCTCCCTGTGACCTCCTCAGCCCCCCCCCAGCTCCTCCGCGGGCTCTGTCACACCCCTGTGCTCTCCTCCTCCTCCTCCACCACCTTCCTTTAATTGCAAATACCATGGAAGCCCTGGCAAAACCCCAGTTAGCAGCCAGGCCCCTGTCAGCACCTATTATCTGGCCGTGTCCTCAGCGAGCTGCTTCAAAATCAAGGCACAGGGACGTTGCCCTTGGGCAGGAGGAATTTTCCACTGGGTGGGTACAGCCAACCTGGGTCACGGGATGCCCTGGCTTGCATCACCCACCAGCACCCTGAGAGGCAGCTGTGCCCGTGGGCAGCCCCCAAATCCCCTGGGATTGAACCTGAACCCCCCTCCCCTCATTCCGAGGGGGACAGGCTTCAATCTCCAGATTCCCCCCACAGCAGCTCCCTTCAGGCTCTGTCAGCGTGACCTTGGGGCACCAGGTGGTCCCATGGTGGCCCTGGCCCTGGGCAGGGGACAGGGCTGAGCAGGGGATGTGTCTCTGTCCCATCAAGCAGGGATTTTAACAGAGCCCAGCCCTGCTGGTGATGCTCAGGAGGAAACGATGAGAGGAACAAGAGGGGCTCCAGGGGGATGAGATGGGCGCTGGGGGCTCCTTGAGGGTGCAGACACATCTGAGAGGGAGACCACCCTCACCTTTCCAGGTGGGTCTTGTGCTCCCTGCAGCACACAGCTCTCTCAAGCTGTTTCAAACCACCCAAGCCACAGGCAGTGACACCCTGAGGGTCTCCAGGGCAAAAATCCACTGCCCACTCCTCTCCTGGCTGGCAACCAGGTGTCTCCTGCTCCCTGCCTCTCCACATCTGGAAGGGAAGCATCAGGAAGGGACACACCGGGCAGTTCCCCTCGGCACATCTGGGAATTGAGAGCGCTGCTTCATTGTGCTGGGGCAGGGAGGGTTTGGCTGGTGTTATTATTCCAAGCTGGCCCAGAGTCCAAGGGAAACAAAAGCTTCTTCCTTGCCAAAGGGAGGGCTGGCTGGAGGCAGCCACAGGAGACGAGGGCTGGGCTATTCCCTGGGCTCCTAAACGCTGCATTTTGATGTTTAAATTTAGCCCTAGATTGAAGCTGTGCAGACACGAGCCCTTCTGGAGAGCCAGCAGCCTGGCCAGCATCAACATGAACTTGGTGTGTGCCCTTCCTTGGCTGCAAGCTCAGCCCCCGAGCCTCCAGCACACACACACCACAGGGCAGATTCCTGAGAGAGGAACAGCCCAGACTTGCTGCAAGGCAGCCCGGATGGAATCACCGCTCCTTCGGCCACCCGAAACTGCAGCAGGACAAAGGAAGACGCTCGCAAGTTTTTCTCTCCTCGTTAAGCTGATGGCAAAGAGAACTTGCCGGCAGTGTGAGATGTTGAGAGCCATGCCCTGTGTCACCTGCCCCTTTCCTGGGGCACAGAAAGTCCTCATGACTTGTGGCCTCTCCTACTTTGGGATGCCAGCCCTCGGCCGGGAAGGGAGCCAAGCCTTCGCTTCCATTTCATCACCAGGATCCATCACCCTCACTGCAGAGCACAGCAAACAGCCTCGAGGAAAAAAAAAAACCCTGCTCACAGCAGCTCCCCCCTCTACATTTAGACCCCCAGATGGGAGAGGCACTGGGATTTTACCTCCCAGATCCATAATTGCCAGGTTCCAGACTGATGTTCTTTCCCTGGTGCTCGGTCACACCACCTGGGAGGCTGGGAATGATGGGCCAGAACTTGCCAAAAGCTGTCACCCCCCCTGCAGCTGAGCTCTGTGGCCTCTGCCTGAGCTGGCCCCTGGATCAAAATGGGCAAATGAGGAATCAGGAGGAATGCTGTTTATTTGCTGGAGCTCTGCAAACAATTCTCGTGGCCTTGTCCTCTGGATGAACCTGGCTCGATAAGGATCCTATTCATATTCCAGTGATTCCTGAAGAACAGAAAGTGGAGTGCAAGGGAGCCATCCTGCTCTTGTCTGCCAGGGAAATGTGTCTGCTGGCTCTGGGAAAAGAGAGGTGCTCCAGGCTTCTGAGGCTTTTCTGCACAAATCCTGTGTTGTGTCAAAAGCACCCTGTAAATCAGGAGGGAGGGAGAGGGGTGGTGGAGAATCACTGGCTGAAGAGACAACCTGGCATTCAAAGGGCACCAAAGGATGGGAATATCACACAAGGTCTTTAGGATGAATGGCAAAAAAATTGGCAATTCTTTTGTAGAATAGTGAAAACAGCTGAATGCCCAATTTCACGGCTTATTAAAATCCTGGGGAAGATGATCCTCTCTCTGCACACAGCTCCCTAGAAATGAACTGTGTTTCACTGCTCTTGGCGGGGTTCAAATGCTCCAGGGATGCACAGAAAGTTTTGGGCACAGCAGGAAACACAAAGGTAGCTTTGGCTGGGGTATTTCACCCTTCTTTTCCTCTAAATACTAATTCAGATTGGAAGATAAATATGTGACACTCACAGAAACGCGTGCTCCTCTGCAGGAAAGAGAACTGCAAGCCCACAGAGCCAGGCACAAGCTGGGAAGAGCAGAAATGCAGACAGCTTTGTGCTGGAAAGCTTTTCCCCATGACAAAGACAACCTGGTGCCAGTGTAAGGAGAATTAAATGGATCCAGTGAGCGGCTTAAGCTCAGGTTTTGCAAAGCCTGTGGCTCATTGAGGAAGAGGAGTGGAAGGCAGACACTGCCTGCTGCACAAGAGAACCATGACACAGACATAATCAAGCTTAGCTGCTCTGCTGAAGCTTCGAGTGGTCTGGGGAACACAGGTCAGCTCGATTTGCATCACCTCAGTGGCTCCTACAATCCTCACCTTTTCCTTTGCAGATGCTTTTCCTTTCAGCCACTTTCATTCCCTCTTCTCCCTGGCCACTCAGTGCTGCCAGAAATGTTCCTACCTGCAGATTGAAGAGAGAGCCTGCTCCAGAAAAGCAGCTCTGGAAGAATTGGGGGGTGTTGACCTCCATGACCTGCAGAAACTGAGCCCACAGCTGTGTCAGCTCTGCAGCGCTGCTGAGGGATAATTGGGAATGCTGCCACCAAAGGTGGATGCTCAGGTGGGAAACACATCCAAGTTTCATTGGGATTTTTCCCTGCAGAGACTGCACCAAGCCTGCCAAGAAGCATTTGGACAACACTCAGGCACAGGGTGGGAATTTTTGATCTGTCCTGTGCAGGGACAGGAGCTGGGCTCCCTGATCCTCCTCAGGATATTCTGTGATTCTGTATTTCCCTAGGATGGGCTGTGCTTGGGGAGGAACTTGATGGTTGAACTCCTCTGATAAACCCAAAAGGAGAATCAGCAATCTGTAAGCACAACAAGAACAATTTGCAGTTTTTATTGCCCCGAATCCCGTCTTTGCTTTTGTTTTGCAGGAACCCCTGGTACTTTAGCATGGATTTAATTGATGGAAAAAGGAAAGCGTTGCTGGACTCGAGCAGCTGCGAAGTGCCAGCCCCTCTCACTCAACTGTGTTTGTACAAACACACACAACACCTCGCTGGGTTTGTACCACCCTGCTGACTTCTAGGCAAGCCTTCATGAGCACAGCCCTCCCTGGATGCCCTCTGGTTTCACAAGAACTTTCTAAACAACTCACAGAAAGCAGGGAAAATGTAATTGAAATGAGCAAAGGCAATCAGCTAGGGGGGAAAAAAAAAAAAAAATAAAATCGCACACACACACAGAGCCACATGCCTCGAGCTCTTCCCGTGGGGAAGGGGAGGCAGGAAGCCAACACTGCCTGTGTCCCATCCGTGGGGATGCTGCTTGGGGAGCTGGGAGGGCAGCCCAGCACTGCCTGCTGCCTCCAATCACACCGCTGGCAGCTCTCGTTGCTATGGCTCTCAGGTCTGAAACTTTGGAAATTAGGTAAAAGGTCTAAACGCGAAACTTTTTTTTTTCTTTTTTTTTTTTTTTCCCTCCTCCTCCTCCGCTGTGCTGCCCCTTGCCTAGCACAATCCCTCTTCCTGCTGAGCCCGAGGAGGAAAGCAGCTGGGATGAAGAATTAACTCTCGCAGTCCCAGGGGTTTTGCAGTCGGGAGCAGCGGTGTGAGACAGGAACGCTATCCCGGGGGAAGGGGAATGTGCCAGCAGATCGTGATTCCCACCTGCCCTGAAACCCCTGGAGGGATTCATCCTCTCCTCCGCGGGGTTAAAGTGGGGTTCATGCTGGCGTAACCAGCAGCTGGGAGATCCCAAAGGATGGGATTTTTCCACTCCCTGGGTAGAATTTGACATTTTTTTAAGGGTGCTAGACCCATCTCCTCCATTCCAAAGGGGAGCACCCACGGGTCCCCGAGCTTTCCCTTCATCCCGGCACCGCCTGGCTTGGCGCATCACCGCATCTCCGGCCGAGAGAGGGGATGCTGAGCCGGCACTGTCCCCACCCTCCATCAGCGCCCCTCGCCCTGTCCCCGCAGGAATCCAGCCCGTGCCCGCTCCCTCTGTGCCATCCCCACCCTCCTGCCCACCAGGCGCTCCTCGAGGGGCTCCCGAGCATCCCCAGCACGCCGAGGTGGGCTGGCAGCACTTCCAGGAGTTACCCCCTCCGAGCCCCTTCCAGGCTGCTGCTGCTGCCAGGAGCGAGCTTGCTTTTCCAGGTGAGAGAGCGACTCCTGCGAATTCCAGCTCCGGGAAGCTCCTGGCTGCTCAGGGAGCGAGCCAGGCACCTCGCTGGCTTGGGGCCAGCTCTGCAGGGCAGGGAATGGCCACAAAGGTGGCTTTGTTCCTCCTGCCTGCTCGCTGCTTCACCCCAGCCCTGCTGTAACACCTACGAGGTGGAGCTGTCTTCCCACAAAAAATCAACAGCAGCCTTTCCCAGATGCTGCGTCACCACAGCCGGGTCGGGCTCATCCCCCTCCCACCTTTCCCCAGGAAAATTCCAGGAATGATCCAGTTTGCATTAATCCCCCTTGGAGCAGATCCCCATCTCTGCCTCCCTGGAAGTCACCTCCCACCCGGTACCACGGGGTGAGGAGTTGTGAGGAGCACCTGGCACATCTCCTCTTTCAGAATCACAGGATCTTGTTAACTCAAGAAAGTCAAGGTGGATAAACTACAGGTGTTGAGTCCTTAAAGTCTGCAGGGAAAGGAATTATTCTCTAGCAGAACAGCTGGGGAAACCCCAGGGAGATGCTGGCCCAAACCCACCTCAGGTCTGAGATGGAGCAAGAGGTCTCCAAACCAGGATCTGGCCAGGAGCAGAGCCAGCTCACGTTGCTGGTTTGAAGCTGGCCACGTCTCTGCTCACACATTTCTTGTTTTCTTTCCCTTGTGCCAGCAGGTGAACTGTTTGTTTCCCAGTGATCCCAGAGTCTAACAATGTTTTACCTCTCCTGACAAACCTTGCCTTGCCCATGGCCCAAAACCAGCCCAGCAGGTGCTGGGCAGCACTGCTACAATCCCTCTCCTGCAGCTAATCCCATGGGCAAATGAATCTCCAATTGGCACAGCAGCTACATTTAGGGACAGCAAAATATGAGCACTTTTAGAATATCATCCTCTTCTTCCTTCATGCCCTCAACTCCATGCTTGGAAAAATCCCACCTGGAAAAAAAGAAAACGTCCTTGGATACTAAGCACCTGCAGCTCCTATAAAACATCAGCTGGGACCACAGAAAAGGCAAGTAGAGCCTTTTTGATGAGGAATTTGCTGCCTGAGTCATGCTTGGCTGCTCCCAGCAAGCTGGGCTGGGCTGGAAGCTCAAGCCTGTCCCACCAGAAGGGGCTCCCAGGGCAGCCCAGCTCCTGCCATCCCCATCCCTGTCCCAGGAGAGCAGCAGGAGCTGAGCCAGGATCCACCAGGCTCACCCACCACGTGGCTGTAAGGGCCCAGGCTTCTCTGGCACTCTGGGAATAGCAATAACCATTTTCCCTGCAAAGTGTTTAGGATGCCCATGAATTTGGGATGCTGAAAATGTGCATCCTGTGCCTCGCTTCTGCTTCTGAACACAGAGCTGCTTTTGGAGCTCCATGTTCTGCCTCACCACCTGCAGCACGGCACCACACCAAACAAAAATGCCAAAAAACAACCCACAAAAAAATCCTGAGGGGCCTGACCTTGCTGTGGCAACAGTGAGACTGATTTCTGGGATGGCAGTGGGTGTGCAAAATAATGTTCCTCCCAGTCTCTGCCAGGGGAAAGAGGATGCAGGGCAGAGTAAAAATTAATGAGGCATCTTCCCCTCCTCCCATTCTGCCTTGGGTTTAATGGTTGGAGAGCCATCAGCAGATGTCAACAGTGCTGGAAATGCAGATCCTGCAAGGGAGCCATGAGCCCTGGACACCCAAATGATCCTGGGGATGGAGCAGAAATGTTCAAGAGAATAAATCCTGGGTGGGAGCAACTGAGCCAGGCAGCAAAAGCCATCCAGGGGTGTAATTTATTCCATGCCCTGGTCTCCCTGCCACCATTCCTGCTTGCTGCTGTGTGGAGGGCACATCCACATGTCTCTGGAGGAGCCACCTCAATCCCTGCAGATTTGGCAAGCTGGGAACAGCCAGCACAGGTACTGGGAACAGCACAACCAGGACAGAGGCTTTTCAATTCAATGAAGGGTAAAGGGAGGTGCAAAACAAGAGGAAATCACTGACAGGTAGAGGGAGGATGGAGCTCTGATAGCAAAGGTCCCCTCAGGACTAAGAACCAGATCTCTGCAGGGGAGAGAAAACAAAAAAAAGAAAAAACAAACCAAAAAAAAAAAAACCAAACCAGAACAACCCCCTCCAAAACAAAAATAAAATCAGGTTTATCTTACAGAGAGAAGTCACATGTTTCCTCATGACTGGAATATAATGAATGGCCCAAAGAAATATTCCAAACAAACAAACCAAAACCCTCTCATCTGAGCATATTCCTTGCCTTCCAGCCTTCTCCTGTCCCCAGCATCCTTCTCATCCATCTCCCACACTGAGCTACCCAAACAGAGCAGAGGGACAGGAGGCTCGAGCTGAGCACCCAGAGGAGATGCAATCCTGATTAATACAACTTTTCTCCCCAAGTGCAGAGGACAAGGGGGGATCCAGCAGCACAGGGACAGAGGAACGAGTCCTGCCCGTGCCAGGGAGATGGGCCAGCAGTGCCCACGGGCACATCTGCTCCTGCTGGCACCTCTGTTCAAAACAAGCTGCTCCCCAGCCCAGGGGAAGGGCTGGCAGGTGCCCAGGGGTACCTGGCAGAGGGAGGCACGGCGAATCCCACGGGAGGAGCGCGTGGTGCCGAGGATGCTTCCCAGAAGCACGGGGTGTTTTGGCAGGGCTGGAGCTCTGCTCTTGCAGCATGCTCAGGCAGAGTGCAGAAACACACACACACACACAGCTCCAGGTGCCCTTGGCTGTTTTGGGTTCAGAAGAGGAGTGTCCAACAAGTGGCCCACACGACTAAAATCCCATCCAGCAGCAGCCGAGCTCCTCCTGCTCCCACAGACCCAGGAGCGCACAGGATTATTTCACCTCCCCAAAATCCCCTGAAGCCCCAGTTTGGGAGCCCAGTTCAGGACTGCAGCACTCTGCTCCAGCCCTAGATCTGGCCCAGCTCTGCTGAGAACACTTGATCTCCTCCCCAAGCACTGCCAGCTGGGTGAAATACAGCTGCTGCCTCAATAGCGCTGGCGGAAAAAAAGGCCTGGCATTATTCACAACAAAAAGACAAGCATTGCTGTGCTTGCTTTGGGTTTCATGGGAGCAGTTCCCACTGGCTGCATGGGCAGGGGGAGAGGAGAAGGGGGGGAGATGAGCAGGGGGTGCTGCTGCATCTCAAAGAGCTCTTTGGGCAAAGCTCCCACCCTAAACATCCTGCTCACCTGCAGAACCTGGTGTCGCTGCCACCCCCCTGCCCCAACCTTTGCATGGAGATTCTTGGTTTGCCAAGTCCATCTCTTCCAGCAGAAGCTCCCATCTTACAAGTTCCATGGCTTTCTCCAGCCCAGGATCACCAGCAAGCTGAGGGAGAACTTGCCAGGAGAGCCAGCCACAAGGAGAGGTGGAAAAGAGTGAATCACCCAGCGTGTGTTATCTGTCTGGGTGGAAAATGGCCTGAAAATATCTTGTATTTCAGAGCAAGTGCATAGCTTTTGGTGATTCAGCCAAGCCTTGGCCTCCAACTTTCAGATTATCCCATGTCTAAGCCCAGCTGTTCCCAGGTAGCTTCCCAAATGGAAATGGGAATGGCATCTGGATAACAGAGCCCTGGGCACAGCTGTTCCCACCTCAACCTTGTGGGCTTGCTCAGAATCCCCTAAAAACAAAACCACCTGAAGCTTAATTCACTTTTAAGCTTCTTTCTCTGCAGTTCATCAGAAAGTTACATTCTAGCATCAAAATCAGCCAGTATGTGGTGATTTTAGAACAACACCAAAGGATCATTTGAGGGCTGAAGTGGTGCCTTAACTGCAACTACCTTTTCCTGTTTGCATCAAGTCCAGAGTCCAGTCACTCTGACAGTACATTTTAAAACATTAAGCAACTTTTCACACCACTTTCAATATAATTGTACTTACTAAACCAAGCCCAGATTAGTCTATAATCTTACAAACAGTATTTAAGCAGAGTAGAAAAGGCACCTGTAAATAAACAAGATATTTACAGGTGATAAAATATTAGAGTGAATAGGAAAGAAACCATCCTGAACAGTGCAGTGAATGACACAGGGAGGCATTGGACACCACGGGGTCTGTGGTTGAAGCAAATGGTCCCAGCATTTTTCCAAACACCTGCTGGTCACCATGCTTGCCAGAATGCAGCTCAGTAGGGCAGGAGGCTCCTATTCCCTTGCTTTCCCAGTGTTTCAGGCACTTTGGCCAGAGGCAGCTGGGCAATTCAGGAGCTGCTCAGCACCTCCATGAGCCATGGATGTGTTCAAACCACACAGCTCTGTGATGAGAAATAACAGCCTCACCCCGAGCCTCATTAATATTTCTCATTTTAACAACATGTTTGGCACTGGGGGAAGCTGGCAGCAAAAACTGTGGAGCCTGGTGCCTCCTCCACCCACAGGACATGAAAACAAGACTGCTGTCAACTTCATCTCAAACCTGTGTGGAGGGTGAGGACCTTTCCTTCATGGCCCCGTCAAAGAGGGTCCTGAAATCATCAACCCCAGCTGCAGGGCTGAGGCTGCTGGGGAGCCACCAAACCCCCTGCCAAGCACCCACTGCTGTCCTGCACCCTCCACCCAGCCAGGAGAGGGCCAGCAGGACCCCTGGGTGCAGGATCTCCATTTGGTGGGGCAGGAATCCCACCCTGTGGATGGGACACTGGGAGGTGTGTGGGGCAGGTGGAGAAGTCTCCTGGCGCCAGCGTGGTCTGCCCAGGCTGTGATTTCCATGACAGTCTGCCATTCTTTTCTGGGGCTGCCATTGTGGAGGCTTCCATTTCCATTTCCCTGCCTTACCAGGGTTTTTGAGCAAGTGGAAGTGAAGCCAAGGAGGGCAGAGAGTTCAACAAAGAGGGGCAGGGCAGGAGAGGAGGTGAGCTGTGCGTGCCTGGGCCAACCCTCCTCCAAAGGGCTTGCTGGCAGGAGACCTGGGCACAACCTGGGGACAAAGGGGGGCTGGCCTCCTGTACAAACGAGCTGGCTCCACCTGGGACAAGGGATTAGGAAGGTCGGATTCCTCCCAGCAAACCAAGTGTGGCTGGAGGCAGGGATTAAACCCAGAGCTGAGGAATGTGGCTCCTTCCCGCTGCGGAGTCCAAGTTGGCACAGCATCCCCACTCAAGACTCGGCTTACATAATGCAGCTTATGAAAGCAAAAGAGCACGGCCATGCCAGCCTGTGGGCAGGCCAGGATGGGAGGAAAGAAAGGGAAATAAAGGCTTTTTTTTGGCTGAGGTGAAGCCTTGCTGTCCCCCCGCACCGTTTCCCCGGCCTTGAGCTGTGTGACCAGGGAAGGAAAGGAAGGGAGCAGTGAGGGAGAAGTCCTACAAAACTGGGGAGAGCTGCAGTGCTGGTGTTCAGTCTGGAGTGGATTTCCCTCCCCAGTTTAACTCTCTGACCCTGGGTTTCTTCTCCCCAGTCAGGCAAGTTCACACTGAGGTCAGCCACTGCAGGTTTTGGGGGGCTAAAATGCAAGAAGCACCCAGCCCCAAATCCCATTCCTTCTGAACACAGACACCTCCAGAGGCAGCTTGGAGATGCTCTGACCCACATCACCCCCCACTGGGAATGGAGCTCCTGGAGATGCTTCAGTGTGGAGAGAAGTAGGATTGTGTCTGCCCAGAGCCCTTCTCCACATGTTCCCAGCAGAGACCATTGCACAAAAAGGAGGAACAGTCCCCAAACACCCAGCACTGGCTCAGGGTGGAGTCATGAGGATCAGACTGAGATCACCACTCACAAACCACTCATGGTGACACCTTGAGTCATTCCTCAGTGACTGATATCCCCCACAACCTGCATGGCCCTGGGAAAAGCAGATCCTTCAAATGGACTGGCCCCTAGATCAGCAAGCAAAGAGGCAGGGTTCAATTTACATCCACACGGGAGGTGCTGAAACTGCAAATAGGCCATCAGTCCCAGCTGGAGAGCCTGGAGAAGCACTCCTGGGTGGAGGATACACTCAGGAGCCAGCCCAGGTCTGGCTCTGCATCCAGCTGGCTGGGGAAGCCAGGCAGACCTGAGGAGATCTTCCCTTTCAAGAGCTCCCACTTGTTCCCCAAGCAGCTGTCCTCAGTTTAATCAGTAACTGAACCAGTGGGATGAGATCCCAGCTCAGCTGGAGCTGAATTACAGCCCTGTGTGCTGGCTGGAGTCCCCCCCAGCTCTGCCACCTTGCTCACAGGGGACACACAAGAAATTGCCACCCTTGACCTCTCCCCAGCACCCTTCTAGAGCCTGGCCAAAGAACCTCCAGCCACTTTCCTAAGGTCTCATCACTTGTACCAGCTGATGAAGTGCAAGTGTCCATCTCAGCTCAGGCCCCACAGCAGAGGAGCTCCAAAAGACACTTCAGGAGAGCAAAGCTGCTCTGATAACAGCAGCTGCGAGCACAGAGGGTCCTGCAGAGCTCTGCAAATCCCCTCCCCAGCAGCCTCTGCCTGGCTCCCTCCCTGGGGCCATGCCCTCCCATCCTCCATGGGCAGAAGGAGACACAGGGCCAGCATCAACACCCCAGGGAAAGGGGAAAGCACAGCCTTGGAAAAACAAAACCGTTTTCTCCCAGCAACAACTCTTCTCCCCCAGGTAAGGGCATCCAGAAGACAGCTCAGGAAACCCTGACCCAGCTAAGGCTGGCTGATTCCTCCTCCTCCAGGTGTGTTCAGGGAGAGAGGCATGTTCAGGCAGTGCCAGTGTGTGAAGGCTGAGCTACCAAAAAAAGGTAATCAAGGAAGAGCAGACAGCACTGAAAAACTCACACAAAATAGTAAAGGGAGTGGGATGTGGAAACTGGAGCAGCATCAGGGCACCCTGAGTGGGAAAAGGTAGGAGAAATCCAGGGAGCCACACCTGATGCACCAGGCTCTGCAGAAAGGGAAAATCCCTCGTGCCCAGGCAATAACTGGGCTGGCACAGCCTGGCACAAAAAGATGTTTCAAGTGAGATCTTGATTAGCTCATGTGCTCCAGGCTGTATTTGAAGGGAGCTGTGGCTAATCTTCTTTTGATTGCCTTAAAATCCAGCTGTGGGGAAGAGCCTGGCATGTGAGCAGATATATTAATGGGTTAGGGGTAGCCTTGTCTCCTAAGCTTGTGTTTGATTTAGAGGGAGCACAACCAACAGGCACTTCAAAAAGCTGCTGCTATTTTTGTCTGCTTCATTTGGAGCAGTTCCTGATGCTTGGATATGCCCAGCAAACCCTTTGGGACCCATCCTTGCTATATCATTATTCACATTTTAAAGATGTGTGAGTACAGAGAAAAGGGATTCTCTTCCTCCTGAGAGACTCAGATCAAAAGTCAAAATGTTTTCTATGAATGCCTAAGACATAAATTCAGCTTCTGAGGGTTTCAGGCTCAATTTGTAAGAACCCCATGGCCTTAAGAGGAGGCCTCCCTACCCTACAGAGCTGGGAAATGGTGTTTAGATAACTACAAAGCAGATTCAGCAAGCAGGCTTTAGGCAAAAAGTCAGAAAACAACGTCTAGAGGGAATAAATTATTTCCCCCCCACCCATTTCTAATTCATTATAATCTTTCTTTTCCCCCCTATACTTTTCATAATGATCTGAAAAGCCATTTCCCAGCACAATGTTGTTCTGACCTTGTTTTGAGCTGGGTAATTGTGCAGTGAGTGGATAAATGCTTTCTCAGCTGAGAACAAGAGGAACCATTAAGCATCAAGCTCCTGACCTAAATTTATGTTCAGGGCAGCTGGAGGAGCAAAGGACTGATGCCTGCTCCCCTTCTCACCCTGAGGGACACCCTGTAGATGGCATCATCCCCAGGGACACCCCAATGGCACAGGGAGATGCTGTTTATCCCAAAAAAACCCAAGGAAGGGGTCCCTGCCCATGGCAGGGGACTGGGACAAGAGGATATTTAAGGTCCCTTCCCAACCAAACCATTCTGTGGCAAAACACAAAACCTGCTGCCCATCAGCTCCTCCTGCCTTGGTGGTGCTTAGTGGCCAAAACTGAGCCATATCCCCTTTTCCCAAATTTTTTATTCCCCAGTCTCTGGAGGGAGATTCAGTTTCAATGATCCACAGTGTTTGGAAGTACAGGACGTTTAAGAAAAACAAACAGAAAACCAAACCCTGGTTTTTTTCCCTCCTGTGCCAACACCTCTAGAAAAGTTCCCTTAATTCAGGTGTAATCTGATTTTTCCTCCATAACATTTTCTTGGAAGGCATAAGAAAAAGCAGCTGCCTTGCCCCTGAGCCCAAATCAGAACAAAACTTCCAAGATTTCTGAGTTACCCCAGAGCAGCGTGGGTTTGTTTTGGCTGCAGCACCCCAGCTCCCAAGTCCTTGTGGCTGTGTCAGGATGGGAGGAAAGGAAAGATGTTCACTTTTCCTCTGTTCCAGCCCCACCAGGACACAGGGACAGGGCAATTTTGGGACTGCCAAGGAAGGTGCTGCCTTCAATGTTCCCCAGAAGGGAGATGCAGGAAAACAGTCAGTCCACAAAAAAAAACGTGAAAGCAGGAATGGAATGAGCATCCCAGTGGGATGCTCAGGTGCAGTTAGTCCAGATTTAAAGGTGGGAATGGTCAAAGCATCCTCTTTTGAAGGAAGCACCTCCTGGGGAGCTGAGGAGTGGCACCACCAGCTAAATAAAGGACCATGGGAGTAGAAGGACACATTGCTACTGCCTTGGTTATTTTCCCAAATGACTGAGTTTGTGCCAAAGGTGAGCAAGCAGCATTTTCTCATTCCTCTCTCATTGTCTTAGAGAGACTGGGAAAGGTTCTTCTTCCACAAAGCTCCCTTTTAAATTAAGTTTGCTGGACCTTTGTTTTCTGTAGGATTTCTATATCCTGTAGAACTAGCCTGAGGATGAGGCTGGGAAATGCCCAAACATCTGTACCAACCCCATAATCCTCCCTACAGACACCCACAAGCCCAGACCCCTTCTCATCCCAAAAGAATCCCATTCAAGCCAGAGCTGGACCAACCCACCACTGCTGACACATTCCCATTTTCTGGAGAGCACACATGGACTGAAAGACCCCTGCCCCCCACAAATGAAAAGCCACATCCACCCACTGAAAGAGTCAAAATCCTTTCAAATGGTGACAGCAACACACGTACAAAAAGAGGCTGCAGAGGTCAGATTGAAGGTTTTGTTCTTTTGTTCTTTTTTTATTACAAAAAAAAAAAAAAAACCTATTCGGAAGAAGTCCAAATGCAACGGAATATATCTGGCACCATCTAAGATACCCAAGTGTAAAATCCTGGAACGTTTGAACCCCCCCAGCAGGAGCTGGGAGGGACAGGGCTGGCTGGGAGGGACAGGTGGCCTCTCCCTTCCCCTCTCCTAGCCCCCATCCTGGCTGGATGGCAGGCAGCCCAAGAGAGCCAGGACACAACAGTGGCATCAACGGTCTCTGTAAAACCATTCAGTCAGAGAAACTAAGAACATTATGAAAAAAAAAAAAAAAATCTAAAACTTCTCTTCTTCTGTTTTTTTTTTTTTTTTTCTTTTGTTTTTTAACCTTTATCAAAAGCCCTGCTTTAGTGACATGCTAGCCCTGCTGGACAGGTGACACAGCCACAGCTCTGTCCGGAACGCTGTTGACCAGTCAACTCTTGGTTCAGGACACCTTCCTCCCACTCTGAGCGTGTCACAGCTACAGGGACAAATGCTTCTGCAGGCTTCCCGCTCTGGGAACCCCCTCCAGGAACAAATCTCAGCTGAGTCTCCCTCCAAGCTCACCCTCAGTCCCACCTGGAGGCCTCCAACAGCATCCACAAGAGCTCTGCTCGCTCCGGCTGGATGAGGCGTTGGAACGTCATCTCTTCAAGAAAAAAACACTTTCATATATAATTTTTTTTTTTTTGCTCTTTTTATATTTAAATAGAAAAATACTACTTCACTCTGTGTTATGAGCCAGAGATCAGTTGACTTCCAGTGACAGAACCAAGAGTTCTATGCTGAGCTCAATGCCAGAAGATTCCCAGAAACCTCAGAGTGGCCGGAGGGCGACGACGTCCCCGCCACGTGCCCACACACAGCTGCCATCACCACAGCTCCCATCTTCCCTTCTCCACAGAGAGGCACCAACCTTAGAGAGCCACCAGTTGGCAGGGCTGGCCCCCCCCAAATCTGGCTCTGCTTTAAGCTTTCTCCTCTCCTACAGGCTTTCTACGTGTGCAGTCTGTCCCTGGAAGCCAGTGGATCCCACCGCATGTACACACGAATTAGACAACAAAAAAACCCCCAAAAAAAAAACCCCCAAAAACAGTGGTTAAAAGTTCTCTAACACCCCGTCCTCCTCTCGTCTTCTGAAGAGTCAACGACAAAACAGACAAAACGGACAAAACTAAACCTGCCCTCCTCCCCACCTCAAGACAACGAGAGTTACTGCGACACGACACATGTTATCTTGTACCCTCGGGATTACAGCTAGCAGGGGGGGCGCGGGGCGG
>VXBS01001130.1:85287-95543 GCA_013400255.1 Sitta europaea | reverse complement strand
CCTCTGGGTTGTAACAGGACAGCTGAACCCCTCTGGGTTGTAATGGGACAGCTGAACTCCTCTGGGTTGTTATAGGACAGCTGAACTCCTCTGGGTTGTTACGGGACAGCTGAACTCCTCTGGGTTGTTACGGGACAGCTGAACTCCTCTGGGTTGTTATGGGACAGCTGAACTCCTCTGGGTTGTTACGGGACAGCTGAACCCCTCTGGGTTGTTATAGGACAGCTGAACTCCTCTGGGTTGTTACGGGACAGCTGAACTCCTCTGGGTTGTTACGGGACAGCTGAACTCCTCTGGGTTTTTACGGGACAGCTGAAACTCTCTGGGTTGTCACGGGACAACCCAACCCCTCTGGGTTGTCACAGGACAGCCGAACCCCTCTGGGTTGTCACACTGAAGTGACAACAAGATGAATCACTGTCCCTAAACCACTTTGTGATGGTGCCTTGGACCCACTCGGCTGTTCATCCCAGTGCAGGGTTTCTCTCCACTCCTGCTGCTGACCCAGGAAAAGGGTCCCCACAGCCAAATCCCACAAGTCCCATGGGAGTGTTCTCAGTGAGACACCACCGCTTAAACTTCCCCCTTCCACCTCCTCTCTGAGGGGGCAGCTCTCAGCACTGGAGATTCTATTCCTGGAGCTCATGGGCTATCCCAGAGTATCATTAAGATCACATCAAGAAAAAGTATTAATTAATTAAATAAGATTAAGAAAACAGAGCTGCCAGGATGGATCTGTCCCCATGGCTCTAGTGGCACAGGGTCCCTGACTGCACTCAGCACAGCAGTCCCATGCAGGAACTCTCAGTTTGCAATTTTAGGATGTTCATCTTTTAAGAAAACGTGGCAGCCTTGCCCAGATGAAGCAAATGGTCTTTCTCTTTCATCATGGCTATAAAAATATAATTTAAAAAGCCCTGTGCTGAGTTTGTTTGCTTGCTCCCAGCACTGGGAGGTCAGGAGCTGCACAGGCTGTTAGGGATAGCTGCACCCTGTACTTCCAACAGCACTGGTGGAGCTGTACTGCTGGCTGAATCGCCCACCAAGCACCAAGACAAGAATGCATCATAAAAAAATTCATATTAAGAAAAAAAGAAACCACAACACCAAACAAAAAAACCCATCCAGAAGACTCGGACGTCACGCCAAGCACCAAACTCCCGTGCCATCCCAAGCGCTGCAAAAATCCCTCTGCCCAGTAACCAACCCACTTACTTGAGACCTCCTTCTTCCCTCATGCTCTTGGTGCTGAAGTTGGTGTGGCAGCCAGCACCGTTCCAGTTCCCAGGGATGGGTTTGGGGTCGAAGGACACCACGACGCCGAAGTCCTCGCACACGCGGTGCAGGATGAAGCGCGCGATCCACAGGTGATCGCCCATCTCGATGCCTTCGCACGGCCCCACCTGGAACTCCCACTGCAAGGAGGAGGCGTCAGGGGCTCAGCGGGGTGGAGACAGGCACCTCCCACCCCCTGGTGCACAGCTCAGAGCAGGCAGGCACGGCTCCCGCTGCCTGGGGGGGTTTTGTGAGGCGTCTCAGCAGGATTTACCTGGGCTGGCATCACTTCTGCGTTGGTGCCGCCGATTTTCACGCCGGCGTAAAGGCACGCTCGGTAGTGGGCCTCCACAATGTCCCTGCCATAGGCTTTGTCTGCCCCAACACCACAGTAATACGGACCTGCAAGGGCACAGGGGAACGTCAGCCTCCACAGGGGAAGACGCTGGCGTTCAGTGAAGACCCAGCAGGCACAGAGAGCTCTTGGAAAACCCCACGATCTGTTTTTCACGGAAGAACTAGCAGGGTAGAACACCGACGGCGAGCAAGCTCCCCCTGAGTTTAAGTCCCCTGCACATGGGCAAACCAAGCAGCAAATTTGGCCAATCCCCACCTCAGCCTTTCTGCAGCAGATTTAGCCTCGGGGTTAGTTTTTGCCAGTATCCCACTTTCTCCCGTCCGCCTTCGGTTCTGGGAACACCTTGGATCCCTCAGCTCGCCTGGAGCTGCTCCACACAGATTTCAGTTCAAACACTCCCAACTTGCTCCAGGCTCCCAAAAGATTACCTTGGGGTCCAGGGAAGCCATTGGAAGGCCAGCCAAATGGATGTCCATCTGTCCCCAGGAGAGTGTACTCCTGCTCCATGCCAAACCAGGGGTGCTGGTTGGACACCATGTCCATAATCCTCCTGCAGGTGTGCCGGAGATTTGACTCTGGAACGGAAAAGCGACACGAGGCTCACGAGCACCTCCACTCCCCATTGCCACTTATTTCACAGTCTGAGTCCCAGCAGTGATGAAGAATCCCAAGCCCAGCCCTTTGTCCATCACCAGCACTTGGTCTGCCCTCTGCTTTCAAGGCAAGGGGTTATTTTTTGTGCCATGCTAAGGGCACAGACAGCTCTTGGGCAGGTCTCCCATTCCCCTTCCTGGGAACACCACCTGCACCAGGAGAAGGGAGAAGGTCCTTTCATTCACCTGCAGACTGGCGGTTGTACTTGAAGACCTCGCAGAGGACGAGTTTATTGGGGTCCTTGCGGAAAGGGTCCCGAAACATGGCAGCAGGTCGCAGGTACATGTCACTGTTGGAACCTTCCGACTGGTAGGTGCTGGAGCCATCGAAATTCCACTCAGGGAGATCTGGAGCAAAGAGAGGAACCAGCCACAGTGACCCAGGGTCCCTGGTCCCCAAGACAGGCTCCCTGCCGCCCTCCAGTAAGACAGAGGTGAAGATGCTCACAGAGAATAGATTTTAGTCCCAGCTCAGCTGATTTTGTTCCAAGTGGGGGAAGCAAAAAAACAACCCAAAACAAGCAAAAAAACCACACAAGTGCAACTCCCCGGCCGCCCTGGGAAATAACAAGTTGCTGGGCTGCTGGCCAAGCCCCAGTGAAGAGAGTAGCACTGAGGACATTTCCCATGTCACAACAACCACAGGGATGAGCAAAGCACCCGATCCCCTCCGCTGGGAGAGGGCAGACCGTGAGCCATCTTCCAGCTGTGGGAATGAGGGGAGCCAGGGAACACCCTCAATCACGCCACAAGGCCTGAAGAAGGTGGGAAGGCAAACCCCAGAGAGGTGGAATCTCATATGGAAGGGGAGTGTGGCCACTTGCCCACCCCTCCATCCTGAGCACTGCCCTCCAGGTCAAAGCCCAGAACTCCACCCAGGCAATGTTATCTCCTCCATATCCCAGGGGGAAAGAGGGAGGATGGGAAGCACAAAGATTTCGAAGGAGCTGTGCCAACCACTCCCTCAGAGGGAGAAGGGGAAAGGAGAGAGGGGAAAAGGGAATAAAAAAAAAAAAAAGGAAAGAAAAAAGATAATTCTGCTCAGTCACACAGAGTATTTTCATTTCATAACTGTCTCCAGCCAGCTCCATGGCAACCTGGGGAAAATCCTAATGCTATTATTGTGCAAGCTGGGACTGTTTGTTCTGAGGGACACAAGCTCTTAATTACACCGGATAGCTCCATTCTTTCCCCTGCACTTTCTTCTGCCAAACTACTTCCGGCCAAAACGAGTACTCGAGAGTCAATGGGCAGCCCAGCCCCTGCCAACAGCCCCCAGCCCCTGCCAACAGCCCCTCCACGGCAGGGACAGCACCAAGGACGGGCTCCCAGCCCCGGGCATCTCCCTGAAACTCCACATCTGGAG
Source organism: Sitta europaea (assembly GCA_013400255.1). Lineage (NCBI taxonomy): Eukaryota > Metazoa > Chordata > Aves > Passeriformes > Sittidae > Sitta > Sitta europaea. Next base: position 91,891 of record VXBS01001130.1, on the reverse strand, counting down.
AGCTGGGAACGTTCCCCTGCGGTGCCTGGGGGAAGAGGTAACTGGAATGCCGTCCCTAAAAACCATCCTTCTGCCTCGGGAAGAGAGAAATGGCATGCTTCCTCCACCTGGTGAGGGGCCATGAGTCCTGCACCTGCCCTCTCACCTTCCAGGCTCTTGGGCTCGTGGTCCAGCGTGCGGGTTTTGCAGCGGAGGTGCTCCCCCGTGCCGTCGATCCAGATGTACATGGCCTGCACCTTCTCCCCCTGCGGCAGCTTCATGTACATGTGCTTGATGGCTTTGCTCAGGTGGGAGCTCGCTGAGGTGGCCATGGCTGCAGTCCTGACGAGGGGGTTCCTGCAGTGGGGAATCACAAACAGCCCCAGCTGTGAGCCCTTGCCTGCGTTTCCACATTTTTCAGCCCCCCACCACAAGGCTGGGATGAGCACCAGACAGCCCGGCCGTGGGGCTGGCTGCCATCCCCAGCGGCTCCCTGTCACCCCTCGGGAGAACACAGCAGCTCAGGCAGATGCCGGCAGCCAGGAAAGCCCTGCTCCAGAAACCCTTCAAAGAGTCCCATTAATACCCGAACTCCTGCTACTAAACCAGAGCAACAGACTTCCAAAGGGCTCCTTAGCCCCACGTGAACTTTTCACCTCCACGCTCTGCTCCAGAGCAAGGCTAATGCAAAGGAAGCTTAGCTGGGGCTTTCTTAACAAATCCGCATCACCCAGGAGGGCTTTTCTGCCCCAGCTGCCGTCTCAGCCCGGCCGAGGTTATCCAAGCCCGGCCCCAGGGCAGCAGGAAAGCAACAGGCAGCGCTGGGGAGGCGGCATGGGCCGGAGCGGCTCTAGAACCAGCGGCTGGCAGCTGCAGCATCCCCGGAGCCCCGTCCGACCCACAGCACCGCGCTCCTCGCGGGTTTCCCAGGGAGCTGGGAAATGCCAACAGCTCGGGAATCGCCGGCCTGACTCGGGAAGCGGCTCCCACATCCCGTCCGCCTGCCGGGGGGCTCGGGATGAGCCGTGCCCAGCCCACCCCGCTGCCCCGCCAGAGGCACCCCGCACGCCCGGCAGCCGCCGGGAGCAGCCGAAGAGCCTCGCTGNCGCCGCCCCCTTTATGGCAGCGGAGCAGCGCCGGCCCCGCCGCACGGATTGGGCAGCACGGGGGGGACCCGGGCGGGGGGACGGGGCCACCACCCCGCCTCCCTCCTCCTCCTCCTCCTCCTCCTCCTCCTCCTCCTCCTCCTCCTCCTCCTCCTCCTCCTCCTCCTCCTCCTCCTCCTCCTCCTCCTCCTCCTCCTCCTCCCGCTCCTCCTGCCAAGGGGGGGGCGGGAAGCTGAGGGAAGAGGGGGTAGAAAGCGGAGGGTTTGGGTGGGTTCGGGGTCTTCGTAACAACTGGAAAAACAACCCCTCGTCCCTAGGCGGGCGGGAGCGGATCCAGAGCTTTCGGCAGCGTTTACATTAGCGGCTGCCTTGGCACAGCTCGCCGGGATGGAAAGCGGCCGGCCCGGGAAAGCGGGGGGAGAGAGGGAGGCACTGGAGCTCCACCGAGCCCCGGGCACAGGCTCGGGCTTGGTGCCCACTTTTGGGAGGGGGACAGAAGCCCCGGTGTGCCGCTTCTCCTCCTTGGAGCAGGTGGCAGCCTCCGGCACCTGGATTTGCAGAGCCTCGCAGCAAGGCGCAGGATCGCCCACTGTCACTCGAGGCACGAGAAATCCCCCAGCCCCACCATGGGAGCGCCCACTCAGCACCCAGCAAACCGCTGGCACTGCCCGGTGTTTTTCCAGCGCCACCTGGTCGCTTGTCCCGTCTCCCGCAACCCCGTGCAGCTCCCAGCGCGGATCCAAGGGGCAGGAGAGCCACGCCGGCAGGAGCAGACGGAGCTGCCACCCAGGCCGAGCACACGACACCCACACGCCTGCCACGGAGCCACAGGACCCTGCTCTGCCCCATGCCTCTGGGACATGGCACCAAAGCTGCCATGCCTCGAGAAGCTGGAGCCTCCTGCCCACCACAGCCACTGTACAGCCAGAATCCAGAGGGAAAATGGCCAGGGAGAGCCGGATCCTCAGGTGGGAGGAGGTGGAAGTGCTGCCCAAAGCCAGGCTTTGATTTATCGCCCATCTCAAGAGGCAGATCCCCTCTCTCTCTGCCGGGACACCTCGGCTCAATCCTCACCACCACCTTGGAGCAGCCATCAGTGTGTGGCAATCCCCCGAGGCTGTCCAGAACCAGGTGAAATTCAGGTGCTTTTCTCCTCCTGGAATTGCTTGGGCAAGGCAGAGCCACGGAGCATTGCAACATCCTCCCCTCAGCACCCCAAAAAGTGCCTCCTGCCAGCCCCCCAGCTCCTGCACCCTGCACACCGAGAAATGGTTCCAGCACACGAACGAGCGCGGTGTTTTACCCACGGAAATGAGCTCAGGAACTCACGTTCAGCCCAAGTTCAGCTGTGGTCACTCAAACCTAACAGCTCAGCTGGAGCAAAAGGAAGCAGAGCAGGAGCTGGTGCCCAAAATAGCTCCCATAAAGGGGAGCTGTCAAGCCACAGGACGTTAAGCAGCGCCCAGCCCTCTTCCCTAGGTTTGTTGAGTATTTCTTTAACCGGGACACTGAGAGCTCCGATAGCTCCAAATTCTTGGAATTACAGCTGCTACCTGCTAATTTCCCAGTAACTTTGTCCACCTCTGGCTGCGAACAAGCCCAGATGTTTACAACTGGAAAGCAGGGGTGACCCCCTCGCCGTGCAAACCTCGGGGCTGGGCGGCTCCAGCCAGCCCTGAAGGCGAGCAAAGGAGGCAGCTTGGCAACGTAAACATCATCTCTCCATCCCCAAAAATCCACAGCGGGCGGCAAACCCCAGCCTGCGAGAGCCCCGCAGGGTGGGCAAGGCTGTGATGGGGGAGGTGGGAGGATGGAGCTGCCAGCCCCGGAGGGTTCGGTGGCTGGCTCACGCCCAAGCCGCTGTGCTCGCCCTGCACAAGTTGTTTACGAGCCAGCGGAGAAGCGGCAGCCGCGGACCCGGCGCCCTCTCCCGGGAAGCGTTCCCGGGCCTCGCTGGGCTCACCCAGCTTGTTTACCGCCTGCCTTCCTTCCCCTCCTCCCCTCCCAGCCTCGCTTGTTTTTTTTTTTTTTTGGAAAGCCTGCTCGGGCTGTGCTCTGTCCCAGCTGCGTGCTCCAGTGACCCCCGGTGTCGGGGAGCCAGGGGGGGCTCGGGGCCAACAACGACACGACCCACGGGTGGATTGAAATCCGCCTTCAGAGGGCCACACGTGCAGCCAGAGGGCGAGACAATGCCCCCTTCCAGGGGCGAGTCCCCACCGGCACAGGTTTTTCCTTCTTCCTCCTATTAATCCCTGGGAACACCTCTGTTCTGTTGGCCTGGCCCGGCACTTCCCGCCGGCTCGGTTTGATATCCTGAGAGAAGTGCCAAGGTTGGGAAGTGGCTGGTGAGTTATGAGGGTTGGGCAGGCTGGACTTTGCAACCTCCTGCCTCCAAGGCAGCTGGGAAAACCCTCAGGCACAGGGCACAGCCGGGTCCCTGCTCTCCAGGGAAGGTTTGGGGATCAGGATGAGTTTCTCTCAGGTAGCATGAGACGTGCCTGCCCTTTCCCAACTCCAGCCAGCAGCCAGGCACGAAAGGATCAAGGCTTCCCTCTGCACTGTGCCCTGCAGGGGCTGCTGTGACCCATCCCTTGTCCATGTGTCCCCCTCCATTCCTGTCCTCCATGTGGGAATGCCTTAAACTGCAGAAATGTCACAGGGTGGGTGGGGTGGGAAGAGGAGGGTGGCAACTTGAGGGTTAATTCGACAGGATACGAAATTTCCCTGTGGCTCAGGCCCTGGTGGCTTTGCTCCTGCAGTGCTGGGACTTTCCACACATCATGGAGCCATCTCCAAGGGTGGCCCCTCACCACAGATCCTGGGATCTCAAGCCCAGATTGCAGACCCTGACTGCTAAGCCCAGGTACCCAGTGGTTTTTCACCAGCACTGAAGAAAAATTCTGAAGTAGAAAGGAATGTTGGTGTTTTGTTGTTTTGTTTTTTTTTTCAATAGAGATGTCACCCAGGGAGGAGGAATTGCCCATTTTGTTGTGATGGCTAGGTCCCAGGAGGAGGCTGGCCACTCCCAAAATACCCCAGCCTCCAGCTGTGGCACAGCTGGGAGGCAAGAGGGATGGGCATAACATCATGGAATCACAGAATGCTTTGGTTTGGTTCGGAAGGGACCTGAAGTCCATCACGTCCAACCCCCTGCAACGAGCATCTTCAGCATCTCTCCCCATGCCCAACAGTGAAGACATTCCCAAATGGAGCTATGCCACTTTCAGACACATTCAGGGATGTGCTTTGGGCCGGGAGGTCCTGCCTGAGGACCTTACCTGCCCCCAGGTGACACCAGCCCCGGGCTGGCTGCCTTGCTGTTGCACCACCTCCACCTCTGCCCACCCCTGGGCACAGCTGCCTGTGCTTGGAGCCGTGACAGCAGCTCCTCGCGGGAGAAGTGCTGAGACACCCACAACCAGCAACAGGAGGGCTGGGAAAATCAACCCAGCGCCCGAGCAAGCTCTTGGTTGGGAGTGACCGAGGACAGGGAGCTCTCCGTGGGGTGGGGGGATGAGTGTGCTGGGGGGACTGACCTTGTGCAAGCAGCAGTGGCCGACTGGTGTCCCCCGGAGCGCTGCAGGCTGACGAAACCCCCCAGGGCAGGCAGGCAGTAGCTGCTGGCCCTGGCTGTGAGCAAACATTGCAGGCTCCGCAGCAAGCCCATGCTCCCTTTGAAGATGCTGCCAGGGTCAAGGCTGGCCGCGGGCTGGTGGCCAGAGGGCTTTCAGCTCTCCAGAGCAGATCACCTGGGCAGCGCTGGAGGGCGGTTGGGGAAAGCAAATTAATAAGTGCAAACACGCAGAATGGAAGGAAAAAGACCCTCCCTCCCCACTCAGCTCCCCGGACCACACACGGAGGGAAGAGGGACCTTGGGGCACTGCCACCTCCCTCCCCACCCATTTCTGAGCCACCTGCGGGCCTCTCCCCGTGCCCACCGCTCACTCGCCACCCCTCCCGGGACCCCGTGGCGTTGCCCCGTGCCCCCAGCAGCCCCTAGCCCCGATCCAGCGGCGTTCCCGGCGGGCAGCCCCTACCTGCCGCAGGCTGTGCTCCGCAGACCTTCCCCGGGCCCGTGCTCGCCTTCAACAGCAGCCCGCGGGGGAAAAGCTGGAAGATGAGAACTGTCAGGGGCAGGCGGGATTTGAGACCCAGAAATTGCTTGGCTCAGTTTGTTCTGTACAAGGGTGGAGAATATCCCAGGGAGCGCTCAGCACATGCCTTTCCCCGCGGTTGGAAATCGGTCACACTCTGCGGTGGCAGGGGGGTTTTGGTTGGGATTTCTTTTTCCTCCCCCCCTCCCCTCCCGTTTTCTTTTTTTTTGATTGTTCACGCTGTTAAAAACGCTCCTGGCTGGGCTGGGACTGTGCTAGCTGCGGCTGGCACATTTATTTCAGCCCTGACACACCTCACAGCTCCGTGAGTGAGAGTACAGAAATCCTCAAACCGCTGCCTAAGTGGATTAAGTGGTGAATCCGGGCCTGACATTGTAAATTATGAAAGGTAACAGCAAAGTGCCACTGCCCGTGTCCCTCCCTCGTGGCTGAATTAGGTCCTTGTCCTGCCACAACACATACTTAACCCGGGCTGCAGAAGTCAACAGCCCCAGAGGCTCGGGTAAGGTTACACCAGTGGTTCTGCTCCAGCTGGAGGGGAGAGAGTGAAGGCAGAGCCTGCCACAGGGGCTGTCAGGTATGAGGGACAGTCCCAAGCAAGGAAACCACAGACAGATGGCAACAGGCTCAAAAATACTCCCAAAGGAAACACCAGTGGTGTCCTTGCTGAGCAAACTGATCTTATGCACTCGGGAGACTGAGCATGGAAGTCACATGTGAAAAATAACTGTAATATATTCAAGAAAGGAATTAATATTTAAGGCTGGACTGGAATTCTTCAGGCCTTGGGCAACTCCAGTTATAAGGCATTGTGGGCCTAGTGTCCTGAACTGTTTATGTGAAAACAGGGGGCAAAAATCCCAAATCTTCCCCAAAAAAGCTCATGGTGGGGGTATAATACTTATGCTAAGGGGGAGAGCAGGTTTGTGCACTCAGGCTGGAGTTTCCCAGATTTCTGGGTCTCCAGACCAGCTGCCAGAAGCAGAAGCAATGCTGAGATGTTCAGGGTGTGTGGGAGACCATCCCCACCCTCCTGCTGGCCCCAAAAGGGGCAGGCTGGGCTGCTGGGGGAGGCTGTGAGCGGCCAGTGACCACAGGCAGTGAGGCTGACATGGTGTTTGGGCAGCCTTGGACTTTGCCACCGTGGGGAGCAGTGCCAGCTGATGTTGGGCAAGGAGAAAAGTGCCAGCCCCAGCCCCTGTGCCACCCTGGGAACGTGAGGCTCTGCCATTCGTCACCTCAGGGCTGCTCCCCACGCCAGGGACAGGGCTGATTCAGGCTGGGGAGTGAAGCCCTCCTGACGTGTTTGATGTTGCAACCCTGCCCTTATCTTTTTATGGAGCCCAGGCACACCGAGCTTCCTTCTAAATCTGGGCTGTGCTCGTGTGTCCACCTCTTTTTTTT
>VXBS01001130.1:59342-85272 GCA_013400255.1 Sitta europaea | reverse complement strand
TTTTTCTAACCTTTTTTGGTTTTTCCTAAAGAGCCACCCAGCTCACGTGAGCGCCTCTCGTGAGGAGAAGGTGTGCCCCGGGAAAACCTGGGAAGCTGCAGCTGGGCTGAGGGGAGCTCCATCCTGCCAGACCTCTTGGGGTCTCCTCTGGGGGAGAAATTCCGTGGAAATGGCCCTGTGCCCTCCCACGGGGACCGTGTTGGCCAGTTCCTGCTCACAACCTTAGTTTGCTCCTGGCAGAAGCCACCACAGTCCCACTGAGGTCAGCCCAGAGCTGAATGATCCACTCTGAGGATCCCACTGGGAATCTGCTCAGTTGCCAGCTGGGAAATACGTTCATTTTTTATTTTTTTATTTTTTTTTTTTTTTACGTTTCGACCTGTCTCTGAGGACTTTTGAGTCTTTTAGGTGTGAGACAGCCACCACTCCAGTCCATTCCTAACCCCCCTCTCATCTCTTGGGCTCAGCAGCATAAATCTTTATGGGTCCATGATCGGAGCTACTCCTCCCCAGGCTCTTCCATACCTCCTTCCCACCGCTCCGCCTGGCCCCGCTGGCTCGAGCAGGTGTTTTGTGGCTCACGGCTGCCCCTTCCCCACAGCAGTTTGGGTGCCGGTGCCCGGCCCTGTCCCCCTGCGGTGCCCACAATCGGTCCGGGGCTGTCCCTGGGCTCTCTGTCGCATCTGCCGGGAGCATCCTCGCATCCCTGGTTTGACAGCGCCACCTCGTGAGGTGTCCCCGCTCCTGGGGACACCGTGGGGACACTGTCCTGCCCCTCTGCCGCCTGTGCAGGGCGCGGGTGCCCCCAGGCAAAGGGCAGGATCAAACACCCACCTGGGCAGCAGGTTCCTCCTCCTGCCGGGGAAGCAGCTCGCCCCTGCTGCAGGACGGCTCCTTCTTTTTCTCCTCCGTCTCCTTCTCCTCTTCCAGCTGGAGGGTCTCCAAGGCGGGGTCTCAGCCCCAGATCTGATGAGGAAAGATTGCTGATGAGAAATGTGGGCTTGGTGTGTTTGGGGCAGACACGGAGGGGTCTCCCGTGACATTCCCATCCCAAGCTGGGCAGATGGACTGGCAGCGGCCACACCCAGGGCTGAGGTGCCACCAGGAGCCTGCTTTGAAGGCAAGAAGCTTGCCCCAGCAGGGAGAGGGGCATTCAGGTTTCATTTCAGGACTGCCTGAGTGTGTCTGCAGGGCTGGCAGTTTGAGAAGTGACATTTCACAGAACCGCAGGAGGGACCACCCTGTCCAACACCTCAGCTCAGGCAGGGTCCCCCGAGCTCAGTACTGAGGATTGTGCCCAGGTTGTTCTTAAATTTCCCCAGTAAGGGAGACTCCACAACCTCTCAGGGCAACCTGTTCCAGTGATCAATTGCTGTCACAGTAAAGAAGTTTTTCTTCACGTTCAGGTGGGAATTCCTCTGTTCCAATTCCTGCTCATCCCATTGCTCGGCCCCTCCAAGAAGAGCCTGGCTTCCATCCTCCAGCCATCCCCTCCTCAGGCACATACCTCAGATCCCCTCTCAGGATTCTCCTCTGCAGGCTAAGCAGGCCTGGGGGGAGCTGCTGTGGCCCCCGAGAGCCCTGCAGCCCCCCAGGTGTCACAATCAGGGTGGTGACACTTCGGAACACGGCACCAAACACTGCACCATCATGATGACTGCTGGTGAGTTACCCTTTTCTGGGGGCTTCATCCCCTCTAAACACACCCCAAAAGGAGGGAAAAAGGGTGGGGAAAGCAGATTTAATTTCTGAAATACAGGTCCTCCCTGTAAAACAGCCGTGCCTTCATGGAGAGGACATTTCCAAGGGTGTCCAGCACCAGCAGGCTGAGGGCAGCCCACCTTCCTTCCTGCACCCAGATCTTCCAGACATGAATAAAACTTCACAGGGTAGTGGGAGGTGTTGGACACTGACATTTGCACTGGGTTTTGGGTGGATAAGCTGTGTTGTGCCCAGTGTCTGGGTAAGGCAGGGGAGCACAGCTTGTGCCCTGCAGCCACTGCCCCTCCTGTCTGCTGCCCTGTGTATGCCACCACGTTTGTGCCCAGCCTCCCAGACCCACGGACCTTTGGTGTTTAGGAGGCTGCCATTCAAACTCTCCAGCTCCTGCATGCTTCTGAACCTGGGGCTTTCCAAACAGCCTGTGCCACCCAGCCCAAAACACATTTCACAGGCTGGCTCAGCTCCAAAGCCTCCCGTGTGCACACAGGACAAGCTTGTGCCACACAGCCCCCAAAGCTGATTCCTCCTCAAAACTCACACTGATGACACAGCTGGCTACACAAAACCCAAGTAATTTTTCTTCTCCCCCTGTGGCATCCATCACCTCCACAGGCATGGGGCTGCTGCTGCAAGATGATGTTTTTGTTGACTTTTTCAACACCTTTCTGAATCTTCCTGTAAGTCCACTCTGCACCATAAAACCTGGGTTCTTCCTCAGGTGAACTTTTTTTCCCAGGAAAACTGGGAGTACACCACATCCAGGCTGGAAAATGAGGGAAACCTGAGGATCTCAACTTGGAGATAGAAGCCTAAAAGGGAATTTGATGCCATTCTGTGCAGTGGGAGCTAACTAGAACAGCTGTGCTCTGGGCTCCTCTGCCAGCCTCCATCTCTTCCAGCTCCCCCTTCCCGTTTTGATCCAGGATTTTTGGCCAAACCCCCCTTTACATCTGTGGCATGGGCCGGTGGTACCTGGTGAGAACATGCCCCTTGTTAGAAGGGAGGAGTGGGAGGAAGAGGGAGGAAGGGCCCAGGGCAGGGGAGGGAAGGAGCCGATTCCTCAGTGCCAAAGCCCTCTCTGGCTCTCCTGCCCGTGCAGCTGGGCGATCATTTCAAACCCGGGCGTCATCTCGCTTTTAAGCCCTGGGCGGAGCGTGAGCCATTTAAAGTCCTGCTGCGTTTTATGGGGTCTATCTATAAACACCGAGAGCCGGGGCGGAGGAGAGCATGTGTGGCGCCAGAGAAGGACACAAACAGCAGCCCCTTGCCCTGGATTCCTGCTGAACCCGGCAGCAGCGGAGCCCTGCTGCTCTCCGGGCTGGCTCTGCCCTCCCTCCCCACCAGCGTCCCCGTTCCCAGCGCAGCTCGCAGCGCTCAGATCCCAAAGCAGACAGGATCCTGCTCCTCTGGAGCTCCCGGGAAGCTGCCCTGCCTGGGCTCTGGAAGGGGGGCGAGGAGGGGCCGGGTTCCAGTGACCTGCAGGCAGCCGTGCAGCGCCGGGGCTCCCACGCTGGCGGGCAGAGCTCTCGGGGACGCAGGCAGGGGCTGTGACTTGAGTGTCCCCCTTGTGCCTCAGCACCAGGGCGGCTTCCATCGCCATAAAGCAACAGGGAGCCTTCCCCACCTCCTTCCCCTGCAGCAGGGACCTGTTACTCACCCTAATCGCCGGCTCCTGGCTCAGAGCTAAATCCTCTCCTCGGGCAACGCAGGATCCCTGCCCCGCGGCTTTACTGGCTTGGTTGGAAAAGCACCGGCTGCCTCACTTCTGCAAATCCAGCCTGTGCCTCCACCTCGCCCTCTGCCAGAAGCTGCTGGGTTTCATTCGCTCGGGGGAAGCAGGTGAGTCATCGCGGCACGGAGGAAACCGGATCGGCTTCTCCTCTGCGCCCCGGCTTCCTCTCTCTCCGGGGCTGTCGCTGCCGGGTGCCTGCCCAGTGGGTCGTGCCTCTGCTCCGGGTTAAGAAGGCGGTGCACATCCCATTTTTAGGGATGCAGCAGGTGCCGATGCGAAGCGCGGGGTTACCACGCGCTGTTAATACAGGCTCGCTAAGTACCTGCCTAGCAGGGTTTGCCGACGGGTCCAGGGGTGGAGCGGGGCTGGAGAGCATCCTGGGGCACGGGAAAGCAGGTGCCGATGTTTTGGGTTTGCTGCTGTGCAGGGATGCCTTGGGAAAGCAGGCAACAAGTCAGTATTGTGCTCATTTTGCCCCTAAAATGAGCACTCTCAGTCCAGCCGGGTTCCTCCTCAGCCTGCATGTCAGCTGCCGCTGGAAAGAAAGCTGTGGCAGCAGGAATGCAGGTTCTTATTTCAGAAAAATAAACGATTCACCAAGGCTTTCGCTGAGAATTTTGCTGCTGCTTCTCCAGTCGGGTTGAAACTCAAAGCTGGAGGAAGATGAGGGCGAGCCCCAAGCTCGGGCAAGAAAAGATGGACATTTGCAAGGAAGAGAGGCACAACAGCTGGACAGGCTGCCCCTGACAGGAGCGAGTCATCCTTGCAATCACCACGCGTGCATCCCACAGCCTGTCCGAAACTCCCAGATCGGGGGGATTTGCTGGTCACCCTCCAGCAAGCCTCTTCCAGGGTGGAGCTGGGGAGGTTCCTTAGGGTCTGGCAGGCAACCCCTGATGCGCTGTGTCCCACAGCAGAGCTCCTGAACCGGCAGAGCGCTGGCCGGCGGTGCATCAGCGGGAGCCAGGGCGTGCGGCGCTTCCGAGCCTTCCTCCGAGGAACGGCAGGTGGGCACGGGATGCTCCGGGCCCCCCTGGCAGCCAGGACACTGCCACAGAGCTGGGGACATGGATAAGACCCCAGAGAAAGCTTTGGGAGGTGAGCCAGCGGCAGGGCTGGGAGGGAGGGGCATAGCCGTGGTTTTTCTCTGCTCTGCTCCCTCCGTTCATCCAGGTGGTCTTTCCTCCTGCTTCACCCATCCTCGGGGCTTTCAGGGGCTCCTCCCAACTCCCACCCGTGGTCTGATCCATAGGGGAAGAACTGATCGACTTCTGGCTCATCACTGAAAGGCTCCTGGGTGTGGATGAGTCCGATGGGAGCCACAGGGATTTGTTCTTGTCCCTGGTCCACAGGCTGAGAGCCACTCACCTGTGGGAAGGCTCCAGCATCATCACCGTTGGTAAGACACACAGGAGCTGGGGAGAGCACCACCCTTCCAGAGAGGGGTCGTCCCTGGATGCTCCCATGGGGATGGAATGCCAACACCTGCTTGGTTTGGCTGAGGAACAGCCTACCTGTGAGCCATCCCCCTGTCATAATTCCCTGCCTCCATCTCAGGATCTCTGCCAAAAACCAGGCACATCCAGCCCATCAGCACCAGGAGAGATCCTGAGCAAGAGGCAGGAACAGGCCCTTTTTATGATTCAGAGTTACTGGCTCCCTAAATTCTTCATGCAGTGCAAGATGGGAATGGAGCAAGAGGAATCGTGCCAGCTGTTGCTCTGGGAATGTCAGGAATGTTTGTCCCAGGGCTTTCTGAGCCCCTCCCCACGATGCACATCAAAAGGAGCTGGGTGTGTCAGGGCCCTACTGCAGCCAGAAAGCCAAAGCAGGGATCTGGGCTCTGGTCAAGGAGGGGAGAGACACCCAAGAACTGAAAACGGCCAATTTTTGGGTGAAACCAGAGCCAGCATGGAGGAATTGTGTCTGGATAAGGATGCCTTGGGCTTGATTCCCCAGCAGTCAGAGCAACCTGGAAATACTGCCTTTGGAGGCAGAGGAGGAGTAACACTTCCTGGAAGACCTCAGTCCAGTGCAGAGCACTTTTTTTATTCCACCAAAAAAGCATGAAAGCAGAGTCACACAAGCACTCTTCCCAGTCTATTATTCCTCCTGGCATCAGAAATCCCCTAATACCTACCCCAAATTCCAGCATTGCACCCAGAAGCCTCCTTGCAGGCAGAACCCACCTGCACTGTTACCTGCACAACCCATGCAGGCAATTTTTCTCACTGCAGATGGTGCTCTACAAACCAGCTGTTTCCCCCAAAAACGAACTGTAAGGTCACCAGCTGATCCTGGAAGTGTTAAGGAGAGGCTGTCAGGGCTTGGCATCCTCAAAGACCCGGCTCCCAGAGTCTCAGCCAGCGAGAGCAGAGCGTTTTGAAGAAGTCAGCTGGCAGCTCCCGACCCTGACTCGTTAACTGCTCTTGGTCGGAAGTTAATTAGCTGCCCAGGTTTTTCAGCATCCCTTGTCAAGGCGATCTCCCCTCCGAGGCCAGAGCAGCTCTGGGAGTGCAATTAGCACTTCATCAGGCATCGGGCCGTGCTCTCTGCGGGCACCATCCCCTGCGCCAAACTCCTCCCGGCTCTCCCGCTCAGGTGTCGGGGGCACTGCTGGGCGCTTAGCAGGGTTGGTCTCGGTGCCTGCTCTCAGCTCTCAGCTCTCAGCCAGAACGCTCTCCCCCTGCTGCTCGGCGAGCTGTGCAAGCTGTTTGTCTGCTGGGAGAGGCAAAACCTGCGGCAGGGTTTGGGGGGCACCAGCTGGAGCCAGCCCTGGTGGCAGCAGCCAACGAAACAGCGCACCAGGCTGCTGGGGAAACCTTCAGGGCTGTTTTCAGCCTGCCTGGGGGCAAAGCTATGTCTGGCCTTTCTCTGGCTGCTTGTCCCTGCTACATCCCAGCCAGCTGAGCTGAGCTTTGTGCTTGTGCTAATCCACAAACACCAGAGTTTCATGTCCAAAAAGGAGACAGAGGAGTCCTGTAACTTTACTCGAGTAAAGCCTGGCTGTGGCAGGGTCTGGGTGAGGTGTTAGGGCTGGGTTGGACTCAGTGATCGTGGAGGTCTCTTCCAACTCTGTGATTTCGTGAAGAGGCCAGGAAATTGGGATAAAAAGGAGGCTGCATCCTCCAAAAACTTGAGAGACCCCAGGACCTGCCCAGGAGGGCTGGGGGCTGCTGCTCCTTGCTCGAGGCCATTGGGATCAGCTGGGAACAGTGGTGGGGAAAGAGGGACAGGCAGGGGTCTGGATCTGCTAGGGGGGCTTTGGGGAGTGCTCTGGAGCTTGGGGCTGGGAGGGGTGGGGAGCAATGCCCCACCAGACCCTGATAAATTGAGAGCAAGCACGTGGATAAGGATGGGAGAGGTGGAGAAATGCCAGGATGGTGCTGCACACAACCAGTCCAGTCCTTTCACTCTTCAGGAGCTGGTGTCACCATCATCCCCTCCCCACTGCACCCACCCCATCTCCTCCCAGTAGCTCTGCCATCTTCCCTTTGGAGGGCACAATGCTTCCCACAGAAATCCAGGGGGGAATCATGCCCTTGTGCCTGGGGCAAGCAGCCAGGATGGAATTTGGGTCTCCTCTTAGAGACTGCTGAGGTGGGGTCAGGGAGAGACACCTGGCCCCATCAGGAGTGCTGTAAAGTGCTTTGGTCTCTTCTGTGCCCAGGTGAACATCTCTGAGGAGGACAGGGATTCAATCTGGCATTCATCTTCCAAGGGTCTGCTGACCTGGCCCATCTACCACAGTGCCATGGTGACCCTCTTCCCCATGCTGATGTACTTCTGGAGAAGGTACCTGCCACCCTTTACCTCCAGCCCCTCGTTCCTCTGCTGTGCTGGAAGTGCAGATGAGACCCTGTCCAGGAGCTCAGCTGGAATTGCCTCCTTGGAGCTTCTCCCTCTCTGGTGTTTCTCACACAGGTTCTGCACCTGGAAGGTGATGAGGAGCTTCCAGGTCTGCCAGGAGGACACGAGCTCTGAGACCCATGGGGAGGAGAGGAGATCTCAACTCATCAAAGGGGACAAGAGCTCCAGGATCCAACAGGAGGAGAGGAGATCCCAGCTCATCCATGATCCAACAGGAGGAGAGGAGCTCCCAGTCCATCAAAGGGGACAAAAGCTCCAGGATCCAACAGGAGAGGAGCTCTCAGCTCATCCAGGATCCAACAGGAGGAGAGGAGCTCCCAGCACATCAAGGGGGACAAGAGCTCCAGGATCCAGAGAAGGAGAGGAGCTCTCAGCTCATCCAGGATCCAACAGGAGGAGAGGAGCTCTCAGCTCATCAGGGGGGACAAAAGCTCCAGGATCCAACAGGAGAGGAGCTCCCAGCTCAGCAAGGGGGACAAGAGCTCTAGGATCCAGAGAAGGAGAGGAGCTCTCAGCTCATCAGGGGGGACAAAAGCTCCAGGATCCAACAGGAGAGGAGCTCCCAGCACATCAAGGGGGACAAGAGCTCCAGGATCCAGAGAAGGAGAGGAGCTCTCAGTTCAGCAAGGGGAACAAGAGCTCTAGGATCCAACAGGAGAGGAGCTCCCAGCTCATCCATGATCCAACAGGAGGAGAGGAGCTCCCAGCCCATCAAAGGGGACAAAAGCTCCAGGATCCAACAGGAGAGGAGCTCCCAGCTCATCCATGATCCAACAGGAGGAGAGGAGCTCTCAGGAGCCCCAGGGTGGCAGGATCCACAAGCAGGGCAGGGTTCCAGCCTCTCCACCTCCTGCAAAAGTACCTGGGATCCCCGGCCTCAAGGAGCTGGTGGCTGTTCCCTCTGCTACACATTTTGCTCCAGGTTTGTTCTTCCAGTGCTGAAACACCCAGACCTGACATCTTTTATGTTCCCCTGAAAAGAGCCCCTCCTTCACACAGCTTTGAGGGTGTATGTGGTGCAGGCCTGCTGGGAAAATGGAACTTTTTTTTTTTCCTGTCAAAATCAGCCAAAACTGTCCAGCAGGGTTTTGGTGAATAGGGAAGTGAGCACAGAGACTTCCCAAGCAAAGAGATGTTGCACAATTCCTATTTATTGCAACAACCAAGTTAAAAATACTCAGGCACACCCCCTGAAACAGAAATAAAAAACCCCCAATCTTTTGGGTTACAAGTCAGATGGGAGCAGGAAAAGGAGAACTGTGCAGCCAAACACCAGGGACACTGGCATTCCATGGAGGGTGCTTTGAATAGCTGGAATGGGGAATAAGCTCCATCAGGATTTGAAATGACAACTCCAGGGAAAGAGATGTTTTTTCCTTCCTCATCCCCCCTGTTTAGTGTTGATACACTGAAAAACTCTAAACTGAAAAACACCAAGAGATGCTGAGCGCTGTCAGAGTCTGCCTGACAGCTGCTCCTTGGCTGAATATTCATTTGGAAATTGTCTAATTGATTTTTGATTAAGGGGGAAACCAAAANTCCCAGCTCATCCATGATCCAACAGGAGGAGAGGAGCTCCCAGCCCATCAAAGGGGACAAAAGCTCCAGGATCCAACAGGAGAGGAGCTCCCAGCTCATCCATGATCCAACAGGAGGAGAGGAGCTCCCAGCCCATCAAAGGGGACAAGAGCTCTAGGATCCAACAGGAGAGGAGCTCCCAGCTCATCCATGATCCAACAGGAGGAGAGGAGCTCCCAGCCCATCAAAGGGGACAAAAGCTCCAGGATCCAACAGGAGAGGAGCTCCCAGCTCATCCATGATCCAACAGGAGGAGAGGAGCTCTCAGGAGCCCCAGGGTGGCAGGATCCACAAGCAGGGCAGGGTTCCAGCCTCTCCACCTCCTGCAAAAGTACCTGGGATCCCCGGCCTCAAGGAGCTGGTGGCTGTTCCCTCTGCTACACATTTTGCTCCAGGTTTGTTCTTCCAGTGCTGAAACACCCAGACCTGACATCTTTTATGTTCCCCTGAAAAGAGCCCCTCCTTCACACAGCTTTGAGGGTGTATGTGGTGCAGGCCTGCTGGGAAAATGGAACTTTTTTTTTTTCCTGTCAAAATCAGCCAAAACTGTCCAGCAGGGTTTTGGTGAATAGGGAAGTGAGCACAGAGACTTCCCAAGCAAAGAGATGTTGCACAATTCCTATTTATTGCAACAACCAAGTTAAAAATACTCAGGCACACCCCCTGAAACAGAAATAAAAAACCCCCAATCTTTTGGGTTACAAGTCAGATGGGAGCAGGAAAAGGAGAACTGTGCAGCCAAACACCAGGGACACTGGCATTCCATGGAGGGTGCTTTGAATAGCTGGAATGGGGAATAAGCTCCATCAGGATTTGAAATGACAACTCCAGGGAAAGAGATGTTTTTTCCTTCCTCATCCCCCCTGTTTAGTGTTGATACACTGAAAAACTCTAAACTGAAAAACACCAAGAGATGCTGAGCGCTGTCAGAGTCTGCCTGACAGCTGCTCCTTGGCTGAATATTCATTTGGAAATTGTCTAATTGATTTTTGATTAAGGGGGAAACCAAAATAGGCACATACTAATCTTGCTTTGATGGATGAGGGGGCGTCAGCAAGCTGCTGTTCTGCTCCCTGTCATTTATCACTGTCAAGTTCTGGCTGAAAAGCAGTAGAGTTCGAGGATTTGGATGCTCCAGCTTGAGCTCCTGCTTCCCAGCAGGGCTGAGGTGACAGAGCCCTGTGCCCCAGGAATGCCAAGCCTTGTCCACAGCTCAAACCACCCCAAGCCTTGGCTATTCCCATGGGCAGCATCCAGTCTTCAGCCTGGGTCTCCACCTCGTCACAGAGCCTCGCTGCTCTTCCAGGAGCTTCTCAAACGTGGTTGTTTTAATGCAAAAGTCCCAAAGGAGCCCCCAGAAAAGCCTCATGTGTCCAAGCTAGGGATAAGCCAGCAGCCTTATGCTACTCTGGAGCTGCTGGCTGTTATCCAGGACAGGACAGTGTTTGCCAGGGTCCTCAGGGAGCAGAGAAAGTGGCGTTTAAACTGATTCAGACTAGAGATAGGAAGTCGGTTTTTACACTAGAGGGTGGTAAAACACCAGCACAGGTTGCCCAGAGAAGCTGTGGCAGGCCCATCCCTGGAAATATTCAGGATCAGGTGGGATTTGGCTCTGAGCAACCTGGTCTAGCAGAAGGTGTTGGGGGCTGCACTAGACAGCCTTGAAAGACCCCTCCCAACACAAATTATTCTGTGTTTAAATCACTGCAAACTGCTGCAAGGGCCAGTCCCAAGCAGCACAGCCCGTGTTTAGCTGCAGCCACGGAGAGTGACTGCACTGGGAGCTGCTCTGGACACAGAGAAAAGGCTGTGAGCTCTCCAGCATGGACATTAATCCCACAGGGATTGGCCTGGGACAATAAGCCACCACTCCTTGCTGCATCTCACAGGGATGAGTGATGGGAGCCAGGCAGAAAAAATCCCTCAGCTTGGCTGACGTGTGGGGGACAAGATGTGTGACCCAAAATAGCTGCTGCTTGTGACTCTGCTGATGTCCTGTGCTGTTGTTTCCCTCAGACTCAGGTCCCAGTGAGGAGAAGAGCCCCTCACTCAGTGACTCTGCCCTGCAGGACAGGGAGGGGGTCCCAGAGGTGCTCAGCTCCTCCAGACCCCACCAGCACAGGCTGTGGCTCCCCTAAAATCCCAGGGGTTTGTGCAGGATGCTGGGCAGCCCCACCATGTCCAGGAACAGTCACAGAAACCTCCCGGCTGCTGCACATCTCCACACCCTGAACTCCTCCCTGGGAACTTCCCTGATCCCTCTCCACACCCTGAACTCCCTGGGATCATCCCTGATCCCTCTTCATTCCCAGAACTCCTCCCTGGGAACATCCCTGCTCCCTCTCCATGCCCTGAACTCCCATGGAGCATCCCTGATCCCTCTCCACACCCTGAACTCCCTGGGATCATCCCTGCTCCCTCTCCATGCCCAGAACTCCTCCCCAGGATCATCCCTGATCTCTCTCCATGCCCAAAATTCCTCCCTGGGATCATCCCTGCTCCCTCTCCACACCCTGAACTCCTCCCTGGGATCATCCCTGCTCCCTCTCCATGCCCAAAATTCCTCCCTGGGATCATCCCTGCTCCCTCTCCATGCCCAGAACTCCCCCCTGGGCACACACAGCCCTGTGCTGATCCCCCATCACCCTCCCCCTGCCTTCAGCAGCAGCAGCCACAGATGCAGCACCTCTCCCTTCCCTGCAGGAGCTGAGGGAAGCTCAGCCCTCCCTCGAGGAGCCCTCCCCAAACAACACCTCCACAGGTGTGACCCGAGGGAGCTGAGCAGCCTGGACACAGGGAATCGTTTGCACTCAGCAAAAAGACCTAAAAATGAAGCAGCTCACAGCATCCTCCAGCTCACCTGGTGACAGCACAGCAGCTGCCAGCTGTGCAGCTGTGCCTCGTGTTTCCAGCTGAAACCCCACACAGCTCTCCTTCCCCACAGGGGGCTGTCAAATGCACCTCAGCTCCTCACCTTTCCACACAAATTCAACATTTCCCCCTGGCAGCAAGGCTGAGGGAGCCCCTTGGCTTCACCAACCCAGCTGGCTGCTGAGGTCCTGCCTGTTTTGCCAAAGCTTTTCTGAGTTTCCAGCAAAAATCAGCTCATCATGTCTGCCTGGGGCTTCAGCATGCTTTTTTTTTTGTTTTGTTTTTTTGCTTTTTGTTGTTTTTTTTAAGCCAGTGTGTGTGTACAAAGCACTAACCAAATCACAGCAAGTGCCTTCATTTTCCCCAGGTGAAAGGGAGTCAGAGTGACTTTGCCAAGTCACCAGGGGGCTGCAGAAAACACAAATATTCTCTGGACCTCGTGAAGAAAAGACCCCAGCCTTCATCAGTTTGTCAGTGGCAAACTCTCAGCTTTGTCATTTTGAGCTATTTTTAACCACTTTTCAATCCCAGATCCTAGAAGAATCCATCCTGGGAATAGCACCAGGTGCATTTCAAGGCAGATGGCAACATGTTTCATATTTATCAGTTATAATTATCAACACTTTACCTCTGGAGGATCAAAAATACCCAAACCCAAGAACATTTATTTAACTGAAGGCCTTGGGAGGCTGATACCTTTCTCACAACATGGAATGTGGCCAACTCTGTGGGTTTGATTTTCAGAGATTGTGGGTCAGGTGTTGGCAGCAGAGCCATTCCAGGGGCTGCAGCCTCCTGCAGGGGCACAGGGGGCTCTGCTGGAGCTGGGATCCTGCAGGAAGGGGCAGATTTCCTCTGCAGGTCCAGTGGTGACAGATGGGCCTGGTTTTCCTCTGGGAATCCAGTGGAAAAGGCTACCTGGCTGTTCCAAATCTCAGATTTTATCTAGGTAGGAAATGCTGGGCTTCTCCCCCTGGCTGGAGCATCCCCCAGTGGGATGATGTAAATTTATCAGGGAGACTCAGGGGCCCATTAACAGAAGAGATCTCTGGACAGAGGATGGGTTGTGGACAGCTAAAGCTGTTTTTAACAGCTGGGCCATGCACAGAGGATCACCCCAGCCCAGTTCCAACGTGTGACACTGCTGGTCACACCCTGCACTGCAACCCAAGCCACCCTACACGTGTTTTCCGTGGCTCTCCCAATCCTTACAGATGCCTGCACTGCTGGCTCACATCTCCATGCCAGCTCTCACCAAACTCTGTGCACTGTGGTGATGGGCATGCTGCTTCCCACAGCATCCACAGGCTCTGGGAACACCCCGTGGTCTCTGCACGGAATTTTGCAGGATTTGTGCTGCCACAGGAGACCTTGACACAGCCCCACAGGGACAGAGGCTGTGAAAACCCAGGGAGCAATCTCCAATCTGTCTCATGGCTGTCAGCATCTCATTTTTTAATTCTCCTGAAGGATCTCTCCTGGTGTTCAAGTACCCATTTGCAGGCTGCAAGACAGCCAGAGCAAGGGCACATCTCAGCTTCAAAGCCAGCAGACATCCAAAAAAAGCCAATAGATGCTAAAAAAGCCAAAATTACAACATCACATCACTCACCCACCCAAGCACAAGAGCCTTCTTTGGCTTGCTGGTTTAATTAAAGTCATTTATTATCTTGTGGTGGGAAGATGGAAATCCCCAGGATGGTAGGAACCCAAACCCTGTGGTGGTGGGAACAAGGTGTTTGCAGCCAGCAGGAGTCTCCTGTGCTGCACCCCAGCCAAGAAGGGTTTGCTGGTAGTGCTTTCCTGAGCCAAATTGCTTTTCACAGAGCCATGAGTTTAAACTCTGAGTCCCTGCAGCAGGCAGTGCCCAGGGAATGAATGGGTCTCAAAGGTTTTCTGAAGCACAGGAGTGACAGAGCTGCCCTCCACCAATGCTCTGTAGCCTCTGCAGAGTCATTATTTGCCCCCACACACCCAGGGGCTCAGGAGATGAGCTGCTGAGACACAGACAGCAGGGAAGTCAAGGGCACAGCTAAGCAAATCTCCCTTCTCCTCCTTTCTGATGGACTTACACCCATTTTTGCATCCCTTCCCCTGAGATGACATCTCCCGAGAATCCTTGTCCTCCCAGCAGCCACAAATAAACACGAGGCAAAATGTGGCAACAGAAACTGCCTGCCAAGGGCAAAATCATTTTATAAAGGAGCTATGAATAGTAGGATGAGGTTGTTTCTTCATGTTCCCTCCACGTGCTTTCTTATTATATTTCCAAGTGGGAATATCCCAGGGTTTATGTGCTCAGCCAAGCTGATGTGACTTCCAGTGCTGGAACACAACCCTGGAAAATAGTCCACAGAAGGATGGCAGGTGATGCTACCCATGGAGGGGCATCAGCCACTTCTCACAGGACCATTTAGGTTTGGAAAGACCTCCAAGATCACTGAGTGCAGCCCAACCATCATCCATTGCCACCAAGCCCACCACTGAGCCACATCCCCCATTTCTATGCCTTTTATGGAGCATTTTTCATTTTTTAAGCTTCATTTTCTATTTTTTTTAGATTTCTCCTCAATCCTCATCACCACCAAAAGAGAAATTTTTGCCAGCAGGGAAGGAGAGGTGAGGGCAACAGCGAGGCAGGCAGGGAACTCACCAAGCAGGGCTGCACATCCTAATCCCCTGGCAAGGGGAGCAGGGCAGATCCACCTCAAACAGCCCAGAGCAGCCCAAACAGGTCAGGCAAGGAGCCAGGCTGAGCACCTGAGCTGAGCTGCCTTCCCCAAGGAGAGCAGGTGATCTCCAGCTGTTTCTCCATCCCCATCCTTGCCCCCAGGCTGAAGCTGCACCGTGTCCCAGCTCCCCTCCTGTCACCCACCCAGCTCCCCTCCATCCCCTCCTGGGCTCCCTGGAGAGGCAGGAGGGCTCCACACCCCAGCACTGCCCTGGGTGCCCCAGCAGCAGAAAACATAAAAATTATCCCTCATTCTTTCCTCATCCCCTGAGGCAGCCCAGGGGTGCAAACCCTTGTGCTGGCAACCTTGGCATTCAGCTGCCTGCTCGGGGGGAGGGCGAGTGGGGGCACATCAGCTGCGAGTTCTGGCACTTTGTTCAGGCAAAAGCCTTGAAGTGGAAGCTGCAGAGTGATGCCATCAGCTGCTCCCTCCCTGCTGGCTGGCCTGGGGGGCTGGCAGAGTGCTGCAGCACGCAGGGCGAGGCGTTTGGCGTGTTTGAGATGGCTCAGGGCATCCTCTCTGCTGCTGAGCTCCCCCCAAAAACACACCCAGATAACCTTCTACAGCATTCCTTAAGGCCCTGCTTTAAAAACAGGATGTCTGGGTTTGGATGACAGGTGTGTGCTGAGAAGGGCAGGAGCCTCCCTTGGAATGGAGAATGCAAACACCCCTCCCTCTGAATTGTTATAATTTTGAAATTAAGGGGCTCTCAGGCAAAGATATGGGAATAGGAATAACAGTTCTTTATTAGGAGAAATAAAATTAAAATGCAGTGATGCAAAAACCAAACCCCTGACAGAGTCAGAATCCAACCTGACCCCCCTGTGGGTCAGGTGTTGGCAGCAGAGCCATTCCAGGGGCTGCAGCCTCCTGCAGGGGCAGCTGTGGTTCTGTAGAAGCAATGATCCTGTAGAAAGGGGCAGATTTCCTCTGCAGGTCCAGTGGTGTAGATGGGCCTGGTGTCCCTCTGGGAATCCAATGGAAAATGCTGCCTTGGTGTGCCAAATATCAGATTTTTTATTCAGGTAGGAATGCTTGGCTCCTGCCCTGGGTGGAACATCTCCCAGTGGGATGATGTGAGTTTATCAGCCATGAAATGAGACTCGGTGGCCCCTGAGCAAGAGAGATCTCTCTGGACCGGGATGGGTGGTGGAAGAGAGAAAGCAAACTGCCCCAGCTTGTTTTCAACACGAACAGAAGACCACCACAGCCCCAACCCACCCTCCCCAGCCTCAGCTGTCGGTGGTAGAACACAAACTGCAGCCCAGGACAGAGAAACAAACCACGTGCACACAAAAATCTGCACATCCACCCGCCCAAATCCCTGCCTTAGTGCACTCCTGCATCCACATCCGTGCCCTAAGACCACCCCAAAGAGCTTCTGGCCGCAGGAGCCCCTGAGCTGCTGCTGCTGGGAATGCTCCAGCTCCCAGGGGGAAACAGCTTTGGTTTTTTCCACCCGATAAATCCACTCCCCCCCCATCCCAGCTCATGGAAACCTGGCCCCGGAGCAAGCCCGTGCTCACAGCCCGGGGGGCAGAGCAGTGCCAGCCCCCTGGGTGGCTCCCCCCGAGCTCAAATCCCCTCGGCTGCTTCCAGATTCGCAAACCCTGGGAAAACTTCGGCCGCGGTTTGTTGGGAGTGACCGCAGCCGGCCCGGGGATGCTCCGGCTCCTCTTTCTCAAACGGGGCTTGGGGTTATTTTTATCCCCCCCGAGGCTTTCAGGGTTTGTTGTGTTACCGCTGGGTTTTGGCAGCAGCCACAGCTGGATGCAAGGCCGGCTTTTAGGGGTTTTCTCTCCGGGAAGCATCTCCCAGGAAAACTGGGCTGCAAACGGGATAGTGCAGGATCAGCTGTGGGGTCTGGGTTCGCAGCTTGGGCTCTGAGTGGTGCAGCGAGAACAGACACAGCCTCACATTTCCTTCTAAAGAAAGCTCAAAAATGTTTTAATTCCGTGTTTTAACCGCTTCTTTATTTTGTTGTTGTTGTTTTTGTTGGCCTGGTTAATTATTTTTTTTAAGGGAGAATCAGTTTTAAATTAACTTTAAGGTGTGCAAGATGAAGTATTCGGATTTTTCATTCAGATGCTGCAGTTAAAAAAAACCAAAAAAAACAACAACATTATTTTTGATTCTGGCTGCTTCTAATCTGCTTTACCGCTCTCTCTCCTGACAAGTAATTTAAATATCTCCTGGATACTTTTCAGCTCATTTCTTCCCTCCGACACGCGCAAAGATCAGATAAAGACGCAAAGTGCCACGATCCCAAATCGCAGCGCTTGTGAGACAAGGCCACGCTTAATTTAAAAGGGAACGAACAGTGAGGGGAGGCTCGACCTGGCTGGGTGGGGATGGAGCGGAGCCACATTTCACACTCCCTGGACCCTGCCCGGCTGTGCAGGGAGGTTCTGCTGCAGCTGCAGGTGCTGGGAAAACGCGTTTGAATGGCCGGGGGTGGCTTGTGCTCATAGTAACACCTTGGAATATGAATATTCCCGAGTGATTCCCGCAGCTCCAGCTCCTCCTCGGCAGTCCCCTCACGCTCTCCTCCGCTGACGCAGGCCAGTTAATTTTGGCTTCCAGAACGCACGAAAAATAGAACGAAGGCAACTGAAATAAAAGCGTGTTTCGGTCGGGTTTTTATTGCAAGCCCTTCTCGGAGCTGCACTGGGGTGCTCCTCTCTCCATGTGTTGTCACAGGCAGCCCCGGGTGCTTCCATGGAAAGTTCTTTCCCTGCAACCCTCCCCTTCCCTCCCAGAGCATCCCAGGAATAAGGATTTTTTTTATTCCTCTACACAGGAATAGGAGGATTTTTTTATTCCTCTACACAGGAATAAGATGTTTTTTAATGACCCCTCTGATACCGGAGAGCTCCCCCCCTCGTCAATGAATTCAATCATCAGGTGTGTTGCTGACAAAAAAATCAAGTGTTATTTATGTCAATGACCCCAAAGCTGGGGTTTTCTTTTCGTGAAAAAAAGATTGCATCCTTTCAATTTTAAGACATTTGTCTTTTTCTAATACTGAGCAGATATTGGCAACTTCAGTTCTGTAAGGGGCTCAGAAATTATGAGCAATAAAATCAGTATTGACTACCCTGACAGTTCATATATTCAAAATTTCGCTTCTGCTGTCATTCTTTCTAAGAACCACTTGGTTTTCTTCGATAAACCAAATACCACAAAGCTTTATGCTTCAAAAGCCTCCCCCCTTCCTTTTCTGCTCTTGCCACTGTCACATTTAAAGCAACTGGAAATTCCCCCTGAGCCACCCAACACAAGTAGCTTTGCAAAACATCCAGAATTAGAATGTAAAATTTAATTGAAAGTCCACAGCCAGACCAAAATACACACCCAGCCCACGCCATCAGGGCATTTTTCTCTTTACATTTTATTTTGTAATGACAACGTTACGTCGCTGATGAGAACAGACCATTGGGCATCAGTAACACTGCAAAGGTGATTCCAGTTGTAAAAATAAATAATAAATAGGAAAGCAGCTGGTATCTCCCTGTAAGCACAGCCAGGACAACAGGCAGAGGCTCAGAGGTGGCACCAGGATGGGGATGGTGGAAGAGGACTCGGAGGAAAATCCCCAAACTGGTCCTGGGTCCCGTGCTCTGCCCAAGCAGCTGTGGAAAGCCCAAAGGATGCTGTGCTCTGGCTGTTGCTGAGACAGGGGGCAAAAGAGAGGCAAGGAGGGGGTACCAGTGGGATAAGGATCTCTGAGTTTGAGCTTTAGGGGCAAACAGAGCCCTGGAAAGCAGCTCCAGCAGGGAGCAGTGCTGGTGGCACACCCAGCTCCACACCACCCACCATTGCTGCCAAGTGGGATCCACTCCTCTCCAGCACCCCGAAATTCCTGCTGAGAGGGATTTCCTGAATTGCTGCCCCCGGGTCTGGGCTGATGCTATGTCCTGCCACCCCTCTGAGCTGCTGAGTTCGCTGGTTCTGCTCACTCCAGGGGTTTCTGGTAAAGTGCTGTGGCTGCAGGATGGGTTTCACCATCCAAGGGAACACCAAGCCCAATTATAAACCCAGGCAAAGCCCTGGCTTTTCTCTCCCATGTGCGAAAATCAAGTTTTCCATGGAGCTGCTCACCAAAGTGCCTGTTTGACCTCTCTGTTCCCTGCCTAGGACAAACTGCTGTGTGCTGAGATGCCTTCTTTCTACAGCTTGAAGGAACAAAGCATCCTTGCACTGCCATCCGTGGTCCTCCAAACACTCTAGCAGCTCTCCCTGCTGCTGCTGGCTTCACAATCGTGCTACAAATCTCACAAATTTGTGCTACACACCTCAGATTATTACACAGAAAAGGTGGCAGGCATGCTAAGTGCTACAACAGCTAAAATAATTTAATTTACAAGCTCCTTTGGAGCAAGGGACATGCGTGTGTGCTTTCAGCAGTGCTTCACTAATAAATACGGATATAATAATAACAACAATGATGAAATAAATAACAGCGACAGGAATAAATGTGACTCGGGATTAAGTGCAATCTGAAGGTCGTGGAGCTCAAGCGAGGGGTGAAAACATCGCTGCACTGGAAGGAGGTGGAAAGCTTCGCTGCAGGGCATGCATAGGACACAGCCGGAGGATTTTGGGATGGGGAGAAGGCAAGCGCAGGATCCCTCCAGCCGAAAATGCCAGTGGTCTCGGGGCTTGTATCCCGGCCATTCCCTGCCGGCGGGAGCGGCAGCAGGCTCCTGTGCAGGTCAGAGCGCAGGTGGGCTGCCCAGGGAATCGCAGCCCTTTCCCCTGGGCTCGCAGCTCAGCCCCCATCTCGCTCCGTGTCCCGGCCGAGCCGCAGTGGGATGCTCCGGGCTCGCACCCGCTCCGCCGCCCGGGCGGGGAGGAACGCCGGCTCCGTGCGGAGCGGGAGGTGCTGGGGATGCTGCTAAAATCCCAGAACTTCGGCCGAAACCCCTCTGCACGGGGTTCAGCCCCCGCAAACCGCGTCCCCCCCTGCGCCCGGCTCCCCGGCTCGTTGCTCGGCTCAGGTGTGCGAGCGCTTGCTGGTGCCGCGGCTGGCCGCCTGCCTGCTCATGTCCTGGTAGGAGGCGGATTTCAGGAAGCGAGGGTACGAGTCCTTCTCCATCAGCGTGCGGGTCTTGGCCTGGGCCTCGTTGAAGCAGGCGGAGGTGGCCCCCGAGAGGTTCTTGCGGGTGATCTCCCTGGTTTCGTGGTCGATGTTCACCTGCAAGGCAGCAGCGCCCACAATCGTTAGCTCCTCTCCTGTGACAAAGTAGGAGTCATCTCCTGATGTCAAAAACTGTTTAAAATCCAGCTGCAGATGAGGGTGAGGATGCACACAAACCTTCCTATCCTTTCGTGGTTAGACTCACTTTCTGTTCCAACACCGACGAGCCAATTGTGATGGATCACACGATGTTAGAAATTAAAGCTCTCTTTAACAAGAGCACATCTTCCCACTGATCCAAAAGCACTTTAATAAAACCCAACAGGGTATTTGACTCCTTTCCCACCCTATTTGATGCCACAGAAAACGGTCTCACCTCCCTGGGCGCCTCACTTTGGACAAACTCCTCGAAGATCCTGTTGGCTTTGGAGGCCAGCTTGGTTTTCGACCGGGTCTTTTTGAAGTCCTCGCATGCCAGCCAGAAGTCGAGGTTCTCCTCGCTGAATTCAGTCTTCAGGAAGGTGTGGAAGGCGTTTACCCCACCTGGGGAGGGGAGAGAAGAGCAGTTAATGGGACAGAAGGCAGGGGGAAGAGGACCAGCAGCAGACACTGCCTGGCAAGCAGCGCCCTGGGAGCTCAGACTGCGACATCTGCAGATTTCCTTTCCCTGAGGGCAAATTCCACCCTCTGAGACACTGCTAATTGGCCTCTAGACTCCAATAAAATCCTTTCCCACAGACAAGTAATCTTCTGGTTTTATTTATCTGACCTTTCTGTAATGAGGCTTCAGAGTATTTTCTTTACAGCTTCGGGAAAGAGCTGACTCTACCTAAGGAGAGGCGCGCTGACGCATCGGAACGCTGCAGGAGCCGAGCAGCGGCGCCTTGACTTTGATTTCTCAGCTGAGATCTGGGGGGAACGAGGTGCTGAGGATGGGAGAGTGATTGCAGCAAGGATTTCAAAGCTGTGCGGGGAGGGTGGGTTAAGTTACAAAGCTGGAGATGCTCATTAGCCATCACAACGAGTGAGGGGGAAAAAATATGCTCGACCCCAGACTTGTGCTGTGGGAGGATTTTTCTGGCTGGGAAAGAGCTTTTAAGGTAGACAACTATTCCTGGATTAAAATTTGGCACTTCTGCCGTTGTGCAGACCCTGGTGTAAGGAGGGGGTGATGTGTGGGACTGAAAAAGATGTCCCAGCTCTGGGTCTGCAGGAGCTGCCTGCACAGGGAGAGGGAGACAGCGTCTCACGGGAGCTCTGTGCATCACAGACACAGATAGCAGCGGGGGAAAAGGCCACGGTTATTCAGGAAAAGAGCTGAAATCCTTCTCCCTGTGGAGGAGCCATCCCCAGAGGAACAGGACAGACAGACAGAGGGCAGCAATGCAGTTGTCTGGACGAGCCTGAGGGGAGGTGGTTGCATTGCTGTTTCCATCACACACCGAGAGCAGACCCTGCCTTCTTCTGAGTGTGGAGCAAGGGCTGGTTTGGGAATACCATGATGTTCCTCCTCATGGGATGGCCGTGACAATGCTCCTGTCCCAAGGGCAGCAGCCAGACATCACTTCTGCCCTCACAAACACCCAGCCAAGAGGAAAGGGGACAGCTTCATGGGGCAGGCAATGAGCCCTGTGCCTCAGATTGGGGCAGGAAAGGGACCTCTTTCCAAATCTTTAAACACCTCGTTTGAGGAGGAGGTGAGATTTCATCCTGCACTGACTTTGGTCATAGAGCTCACTACAAGTACATTTGTCCTACATGTTCTCACCAAGAGAAGAAAACAAGATATTACTCACTTTTGCTCTTGAGGAGCTGGTCAAAGGACTCCCTCCATTCCAGCACCTCTCGGGAGGAGTCTCTGGAAAAGACAAAAGGAGGTAAGGCTCGCTGTCCAGCGGTGAGGGGTGGGAGCTCTTCAGCTGTGCAGCTCCATGGAAGGGAGACAGCAGCACTCAGCAGGAAACCAAAGCCAGAGGCCAATATCCATTACCTGTGGGACCTCTTTCCTCTCTCCTCCCTTTCTTTTACCTTCCCTGATGGCTCACCCGACCTCAGCTCCATGCTGCTGGCCAGCAGGTTCTCTAGGGGATGCTCAGAAAAACCCTTTTCTGCTGGTGCCAGTCCAGCAGAGCCTGCTCTGCAGGAAGACCCCCTGCCCTCAGCAGCAATATTTAGTGTTTAATGCTGCCTGCTTTCCCCAGGGATCCCAGCCACTGGTGTGAGACACCAGGAGGTGCAGGAGCCCTGCGTGTTCCTTGCCTCTTGCCAAGGCCCTGCTCTCTGTGCCTAATGCCAGAGCATCCGTTCCCCCGTCGGATTTTATAAGCACTGGAGCTGGGGAGTGATCCGCCTTCCCGGCCTGCCTGGGTGGGACTACGTGGAGGGGGAGCTGTGCTCTCTGCCGCGCAGATGGGCAGGAGCATCCCTCGGGCACGGCTGCTCCGGGGGACCTGGCCCGGGCCGAACCCGGGACAGAGCAGTGCGTGGCTTACCTGCGCCTAGAGCCCAGCTGCAGCTTGCTGGAGCTCCCAGCCTTGTGTCCCAGCTCGGGTTTGTGAAGCAGGATGCCCAAGCGGGTCTTCAGATCCTTGGCTCTGGAAGGGAGGGAGGGAGAAGAGGAGAGGTGGGATGGCTGGACCACCAGACTGTGCCCCCACTGGCAGGGGCTGCACCCCAGGGGCTCGGGGGGCACAGCCCTCGCTCCCCAGCTCCAACCTCTTCTCTACTCCCTGGTGCGTGAAATAAATGCTCAAACGCTCCCCACTTGCTTTTCCTGCTCCCTGGCAACCGCGCTCGGCAGCGCTAAGCTAAGCCTGGGGGGCTGACTGCTCCCGCTCGCTTCCCAGGCAGAGACACATGGAATATAAAGCACGACGAGCTCTTTCCTCTGGGGCAGGCAACAGAGCAGCTGCTGAGAGCCCAGCTGGAGCCTCCCCAGCTCCCCGGCGCTAACCTGGCTCCTTTTCCCATCCCACACTCCCGGCCGCGCTCCGCTGCTCCCAAACCGCTGGATAAACACAGCGATTTCTTTCCACTCGGCAGAGCGGGAGCATCTCCCCGCTGCCAGGCTGCTGCTCCCCTGCTCTCTTTTTTTGGGGTGGCCCCGGGAGCCTCTCACCAGGCCGTGGAGGGGGCAGCAGCGCCATCCACCTACCCCATGCCTTTAGGAGGCAGCGGCCGCGCTGATGCTCCTGTGCCAGAGGCTGGGATGCTCCAGCCTGGCCCTGGCGAGGGCACGGAGGAGGCACAGCCCTAGGGGAGGTGTCTGCGGCAGCAGGGCAGGAGAAGCGGCTCCTGTGTGTCCCCAGGGTGCCCCCGAGGCGGCGGGTGGCCCCGCTGCTCTTTGCCTGCCGCGGCTCGTTCCGGCGTCCCCAGGCGCCCGTAACAAAAATGAGGGTTTAAATGTCAAGCCGGCAGCGCAGGGCTTTGCAGGAGGGGCGACATGTCACTTAAAACGGTTCAGCCGTGTTGACAAAAATGCTCCTGCTGCTGTCAGCTCGGAGCGAGTTGCGCCGAGGCAGAGGCAGAGCAGCCCTGGTGTGTTTGTGCAGCCTCCTCTCCCTCCGTCGTTTCACCTCCCTGCTCCCCTCCTGGGGAGCAGAAGGGATGCAACCACGACAAATCACTTCGGCCGCGTGTCTCCTCGAGGTCTGCGCCCCGCTTTCCGCCCTAACACCACATCGGCAGCAGCAGAGGCTGCTCCAGGCGCATCTCTTCCAGCGACCCCTGCGCCTCCCAGACGCGCCTTACCTTTCCAGGCAAGCGATGGGGAGCGCGGCTAAGCCGCGGCACATGCTGAGAGCTGGGCACCCAGGCATCCAGCAGCTCATCGGCTCCTCCCGGGGGTGGCAGGGGGTGCGACAGGCGGCTGCGGCCCCCACCTGCCCCGCGGTCGTGTGCTGGCGGCTGCAGCGGCGGCGCGGAGCCGAGCTTTATAGCGGGTGGGAGGGGGCCCCAGCATCGCTCCAGCCTCCAGCCAACCAAAGGCTGCTCAGGCAGCGCCCCTGAAGATAAGAGCTTAGGTAAGTTTTGTGTGTGCTCGTCCTTGAGCATCGCAGTCATCGCCGCTTCCTCGAGAACAGGAAAAAAAAAAACCAGGCGCGTTTGCACCGACGTGTGGAGGCTGCTGAGTAACCGCCCGCGGGTGGGGGAGAGGCACAGGACACACGCTGCAGCGCTCCCGAGAGTCGTCAGCTCCGTCCTGCTGCTCCATCCCCGCTGCCCCAGGGCTCCCGAACCTCCCCGCGACTCCAGCAGGCTGTGCCCGAGAAGTTTGAGCAAGAGGTGCCAGCCCCCCGGCAGGGTCAGGAGGGTTTGTCCATGCAGATGGAGCAGAAGGGTGTAATGTTTCCACTTCCCTCTTAATGGCACTGCCACTTCACAGGTGGGATATTTAAGGGCAATGTGTGGCCCTGTGTGCACTTCTTCATCACAAATTCCCTGCGGGGTGTGTGGTGGGAGGAGGGATGCACGTCAAAGAGAGCCAAAACCTGGGGAAGCATCTGACCCTGGGGGATCCTGATGAGACCTGGAAATGGAAAGGAGATTAAAAGCTGGGGAGAGGTTGGAAACTGGAGGGGAAGGACTGAGCCAGCAAAAGAGAAAAACGAAGAGAAAGGGTTAAACCAGTGCACATCAGCAAACCACAGGTGCTATGAGAAGCAGCAGGTGAGGTCAGGCTCACCCAGGATCCCAGAGCTGCCCTCCCTGCCATCCCCCAGCTCAGCAGCTTTGGAAGGGGGTGACCTTAAACCCCCTGCTCCTGGCCAGCCAGGCACAAGGCCACAGCTGCCACTTCCACTCCTCATCCTCTCCCTTCCTCCCTGCTATTCCCAGCTCAGACATTTTTCCCAGAGCTCAAGTTGTCTCCTGCCCTTGCTGCCTGCATTCATCACTCCCAGCACATTGCCAGAGCATCTTTCCCTTTGCCAGAGCATCTTTCCCAGGATGATGAGATGAACTGTGCCAGGAGAGTGGCAGCACGAAGCCATCTGGGCCCTGGGCCAGGATGAAAGGCTCCTCTCAAGCTGTCTCCAGGAGCAGGAGCATGAGGATATCTGGGTGGGAGACTTTGAGAGGAGTGTGAGGCACCTCAGCCCCACTGAGCACTATAAGAGAGTTCTGTCTTTCTCTCATCACTTAGAAAAAGCCCCAGAATGGTCTTGCCCATGAACAGGCAGGAAAGATGCAGCAGGACTAATGACTGAACACACACTTTTAGCTCCTGTCTGAGCTCTAATGCAAGATCAGCCTCTTTCCCAACAGCTCTGGGGTTTTTCATTCAAATAATCCAGTTTAGGCCTTCTTGGTTAGCAGATATTCAGCTACAGATAAATGGCTGGGGCTACACAAAGATCTTATTCATGCTTTCTCTGTGCCTTAAAACCACGATTAGAGCTGTGATCCTTGCTGTGGATTTAAGGGAAGGAATGGAGGAGTAAAGGAGAGAGGGCTGTAAGGTTTCCTTTGCCTGGACAGCTGCTGAGAAGGTCTGTGCACACACACAGCGTGGACAGAGCTTGGAATCAATTTTGGAAGTGCTTGGCCACAGCAGCCCGGGGCTCCACCCCAGTTCAGCACCATGCTGGGAGCACTGGTGTCACAGCAGCAGTGCCACGGGGGCACAGGCTCCTGGAACCCACACTCAGCTGCTCCAGAGTCACTGAACAGTCAGGGTTGGAAAGGAGACCAGCAGAGCATGCTAAAGGAGGTTGGCACTCGCCTCCCAGCTGCAGCAGGTGAGCAGAGGGTTTGGGGTGGCAGTGCCCCCTTCTCCTCATCACCCACATCTCCATCTCTCCCCTGGTTTTCCACACAAATGCTGTGGAAACGTTCACCTCTGTCCCTTTCCCCTCTAGAGCTGCAGCCCATCCTGCCAGCTGCAGCTCTGCAAAGCCACAGGATGCTCTGGTAACTCTCCCTGGTGTTTGAGGCGTGGTCTGAGCAGGTCTTGCCAAGAGGAAAAACTTCCAGGAGCCTGGACACGTGTTGCAGACCCACGGGACAGATGATTTCTGGCTGCAGCTCCATGGTGCCTGGCACAGCCACTGTGCTGGGAGCCACGTGCTGCTGGGAGCAGCCAGGCAAATGTAACTATGGCAAAAACACAGCTGGGATGGCAGCAACAGCCACTGGTGAGGAGCACGGGGGCTGTGAGCCACAGCAGAGAAACTCTGCCCTGAGATTGCAGCCTGCTGATCCCCCTCTTTGCTTCAGGCCCTGTGTCCCTGCTGCTTTTCCCCAGAGAAATAAAGAGAATTGGACAAGTGTGTGTGTGTGTGTGTG
>VXBS01001130.1:34696-58617 GCA_013400255.1 Sitta europaea | reverse complement strand
TATTTTTATATTTTTATATTTTTATACTTTTATATTTTTATATTTTTATATTTATTTTTATACCTTCGAGTGGAAGAAGGGGAAGATTCAGAAATAGACTGGGGAGGAGGGAGAAGGAAGAGGGGAAGAGCCAGGGCGAGCTGTGCTGTTGGGGTCTCACTGCACCACCAGGCTCACCCAGGAGCCTGTCCCCAAATCCTCCTAAACCACTGGGGAACCACAGAGGTGGCAGCCAGGAATGGTCAAGGCTGAAGGCACTGCCGTGAAATCAGGGAGGTGCTGAATGCAAAGGAGCAGAAATGGGAGGTTTGAGGGCTTTGCTCATGTTGCACAGCCCCTTCCTCCACCTGCAAGCTCTGGAAAAACTCTGGGTGTCTTCAAGGAGGGAAGGGAGCCGAGGAGGTGGGAATGGGGTGGAGGTTGGTGCTGTGCAGGCAGGAGGGAGCTGATGGGGACAGGATTTAGTGGTGGGCTTGGCAGTGCTGTGCCAATGGCTAAACCTAATCTTCTTAATGGTCTTTTCCAACCTGGGAAATTCTACAACAGTTCCAGGGAGGAGCAGGGAATCTGCCAAGGCTGAGACAGCAGCCAGGCATTTCCAAGTGGTCCCTGAGTAGCCACATTTCACTGTGCCTGCCCAGCACATCCCAGCTGCCCATGTAGGATCCCTCACCCTCACCCAGGGAGCATTTGATGGATTCCCAACACACCCTTGTTCACATGCAGCTCGGGAGGAAATAGCTGCTCTGGAAATTTGTAGCAGTGCGGAAAGAGATTATTGAAATAATAATAATGGTAAAAAAAAAAAATAATAATTAGAATTACAAATGAGGTTTTCGAGGGGCAGCTGTTCTCCACTCTGCTCACGTGCTCTCTTTGCACAGCTGCAGACAGAGAGGTAGCTGACAGCAGGTACTTTTAATCTTCTCTTTCCGTTCCCAGCACCTGCTTTTTAAAGCCACTGAACAGCCAGAAAAAAAAAAGCTAAAAGATGATGGCTAAATATATCCTAACTAAGAGGAGAGACAGAGCAGCACTAATGGCAGATCCTTCCTTGGATGCATTCAAATTGGTTTGGCTCGGAGACAGGCTGAGGGAAAAGCAGCAGAGGGAAAGGAAAATCAGTAGAAGAAGGGATTTAGGGGGAAAACTAAGGGGGCTAGAAAGGAGCCAGAGGGGCTGATAAATTCCACTACACCCATTTCCAGAGGAAAACAAGCCCATTTAATTTTTGCTTTTGGATGCAACCCAAAGACCACAGAGCAAACACTCACCTTTGGCTGGCAGAGTGGGCTGTGCACCAGGCGAGGTGAGAGCCCTCGGCGTGCCCAGGGCCAGGGGACATCCAGGTCACTGCTCTTCCTGCTGGCCACACCTGCTCAGGAGATGCTCAGCCCTTCCTCACACGGTTTCTGCAGTAAACCTCTCACCATGCCATTTCCCACTGAAATCTAAGCTCCCCTCAACTGCCCTGCTCCCTGCAAATGCCTCCCTTGCCCTCCTTGTTACCCAGGGTTTCCCCCAGCTGCTGCCTCCCCTTCCCCAGGCTGCTCCAGGCTCCCAAACTGGTCCACAACTGGCTGGTGACTCTCACCCCACTCCTCATCCCTCCCTGGTTTATCCCATAAGGATGAAGCAAGCTGAGGCCCAGGTGGGAGCTGCCTGCTGGGGCACAGGGTTGTTTTTATGGGCACGGGGTTGTTTTTATGGGCCAGAGAAAGCTCTCCATTTGTTGTTTGCTCTTTGTGACCTGATCCTGCTGGGTCCATCCACACTGCTCCCTTTCCCAGGAATTTGTGTGTCCCTTGCTGCTGCTCCTGGTGCAGGGAGCAGGCTCAGCATCTGGTTCACCTCTGGCCAGGATGGGTTTGGGATTTGGGGCAGGGAACCCATCGCGGGGTGCACTCAGAGAAGGACAGCAATGTGCTGCTGGAAGTCCCTTGGGATTTTCCTCTCTTGCAGGTCCTACTGACACATTTCTGACTCATCTCCCCAGTCTGGACCTCCGGGGAGGGGGGGTGCTGGTTCCAAATCGCTCCAACTGAGCCATCAGCAGGTTGGAACCAACACAACCCCACTCTGCCTGCACCAGAGGAACCAGGGGCTGAGGAGAAACGGCTTCTGCCATCCTCTTCCTCCCCAGCAATTTGGCTGGGAGACACCCCTCCCTCCCCGGGATTGCAGCTTTTCAGACACTCAGGCAGAGAATAAATCGTCTCAGGCTGTTTATTACGTCCTCGGGGTGTCCATACAGAGCGGGGGGAGCACTGCACAACACGGGGGCACCGTGACTCGCTGGGGCGGCGGCGCCGGGGGGATTGCGGAGGCTGAGGAGCATCCCCAGCCCCCCGGGGGAAGGGGAGCCTTGCAAACGAGCAGCTAATGCAGGGGAACCCGGGGGGCTGAGCCCATGCCTTCCCCCGGTGGGAAGGGGTCAGAGTGACCAGCCTGCCCCGACTGCTGCTGCCGGGATCTCCCCACGGGAGCTGGAGCAGCAGGAGCTCGTGGAAACCAAAACGTGGCAGAGGGAAGCACTTCTGAGCTGTTCTTTCTATCTGGTGGCTCACTTCTGAGTTCACTGCGTGCAGCAGAGCCATCCTCATTCTCCTGCGAGCCACCCACGAGTTCATTTCCAGAGGAGTGAGACATCTTTTGGTATTCCCAGCAGCCTTTCTGGGCTTGTAGTCAGGTCCTCAAGGGGTCACTGCCATCCCACCAAGGTGGAGGTGCCAAGGAGCTTAAGGACAAATCTGAGCTCTGATTTGGGTAGCTCACAGAGGAGCTGGGGGGGAGAGGTTATAAGAAGATGAGATCTTCAATCGTGGTTCTTAAGGAAGGGGGATCTACCCCAGGGTGTGTTTGTACTCTCTGCATTGCCAGGAGTCCCACA
Organism: Sitta europaea; assembly: GCA_013400255.1. Taxonomy (NCBI): domain Eukaryota; kingdom Metazoa; phylum Chordata; class Aves; order Passeriformes; family Sittidae; genus Sitta; species Sitta europaea. Next base: position 55,727 of record VXBS01001130.1, on the reverse strand, counting down.
GTCACACACAGCAGAAGGAGCCTCCTTCCCCTCACTGCTTTTCAGCTGGTGGCTGCAGGCACTGACAGAGCAACATGAAGACATTTCTCTCAGGATAACGCTGTTACCTACACTGGAAATGCAAAGCTGAGCAGCTCCTCATCCCTCGTGTTTCAGGGCCAGCCTGGGGCAGGCAGCACATGAGGCAAACTGGGAGGCGTGGGGCTGCTTGAGACAAACAATTCACAGCACAGCTGGTCCCCAGAGCTCCCTGGCCCCTCCAGAAGCAGGCACTGCCTTTTCTCCTGTGCCTCTTTGCCAGGAATGCTGGATGTTTTTGGTAACAAGCTCATCCCTCTCTGCCACCTCCCTCCCACGGCCTCAGTTCCCTGAACCGCCGTTGAGTTCACCGCAGTCTCAGATGAGAGATACATCCTCCTGGAAAGCCAGGAGGGGGCACAGAGCACAGTGACTGACTTTGCCGAGCAAATACAACCCACACACTTTTACTGAGACTATTTTTATCAACCAGAGAGCCCCGGGGGTGCCCAGCTGTGAGTGATCCCAGCACAGCTGCCCTCTACCCCAGCCAGCCCCTGCCACAAGCACTGCATGTGCAGCGTGCATGGAGGAAGGAGAAAAAGAAGGAAGACAAAAGACTTGGGGACAAGACAAGCCTCTGCAAAGCCCAAGGGGTGCGTGGTAGAGAGAAGCATTCTGGTCTAGCAGCAAAATGAACTTTAATTCCAGTTCTGGGATATAATGCTACGATGCCAGAGAGAGCACAGCACCAAGGAAGGAGACAACTGCAGCAGCCCCAGGGGTGAAAGATAATGCAGAAATGATGTGAAAGGGTTTGCTCTTATATAATGGGCAAGGAAGAGCTCCTAGGAGCATTACAGTGGCAGTAGGAGGCATGTAGGAGGGAGATGAATGTCTGGGGAAGGGAAAGGCAAAGAAGAGAGGAGGGATGGGTGGGGATGGAGGAGAGACAAACAGGGAGGGGTTAGGGGAGTCCCAGGCTCAGACAGATGAGCACAAACAGTGCTGGTGGACAGGAAGGTTTGGAGTGCTTCAAGGAGGAGGAAGAGGAGGAGGGAAGACAACCAGGACAGAGAAAGAAGGAGGAGTTTGGAGGGAGAACCAGAGGTCCCCAGGGAGGGGAGAGCTTGCACTGACAGGGGAGAGGCACTCCAGGACTGGCATGAGGTATGCTTTGCTATTGCTCTGAATGCTGTAAACATTTTGGTTTTGTGTCTATCAGTGAACATTCAGTTCAGTTTGATACATGTGCTCTTAGGGGTAACTGGAAGCCTAGCAGAGTTTTACATCTCTTACTACTACTCAGACTTACACACGAGGCAAACACAACACTGGCTAAAGGTCTCAGTTTATGTCATTTATGCCTAATTCTCCTATTTTAACATGCACATCTATGTCTCAGGAAAGCTTCTCTAGTAGAGGACACTAAATAAGATACAGATGAAGTCACATGCATTCTCATCCACCCACAGCCCCAGACACACACAGCAATTTCCCCCTCCCCTGCTCAGACTGGCAAGACTTTGCCCTTCCCACCTCCCCAGCATGGCCAACAGGGACCCCTTGGTGCATTAATGGCTCCACTACAAGAGATGGAAATCATCCCAAGCCTGGCTGATGGACCAAAGCAGGAACAACTTTAGACAGATTAGAGTTCTGCATCTGATCCTGGAGTTAACACCACCTGAAGCTCATAGGAAAGGAAAAGGAAATTTGTAAGCTCTTTTTCCCTTCTGCCATCAAACTACCTGGCAGCTGACTGGGTATGTGCCAGCAAACAGAATAAAAAGAACTCAGTGGACCAGTTTTTTTCCTCCTCTCTTCGTGTGATGGCACACTTTAAAGCTGCTCCAAACAGGAGGAAGATTTTGGAGGTGTGTGCTTGTGGAGAGTGGAAATGGGTTTGTAGGTTGTGAATATTCTTTTCACACCAGGAAGAGATGAATCAAGGATAGGATTTGTCCTTGGTAGGGATTAGTCAACACTCAGCACTTTCCAAAGCTTTGGCTCAGTCATTATTTCCTTGATCAGCCCCAGTTTAAGGGGTAGAGCTACAAGCTGCTTATTTTGATTCATTTCAGGATGGGATTTGTCATAAAAGGAGCAGCTGGTGCCATTTTCTTGTTTAAGAAAAATAGGATTTTACTTTAAATAACTAGTCTGCTTTCCTTCCAGAGAGACAAACTGCAAGAGCAGCAACAAAAATAACATTGGTAGACTCATGTGCCTCAGACAATACTTTGGCTCCACTCTGGGTTCTAGGATGCTGTTCCCAGTGGAGGGTCTTATCTGGCACCAGTTTAATGGGGAAAACACTTCTCCTGCACCAGCCAGCCTGATTCCAGCTCCTGTCCCCACTGCAGCATCTCCAGCTGTGACCTGGAGTAATCAGGTAATCACATCCAAGTAATTCCCCAGGTGGATGGAGAAGAGGAGGGGGCTTGGATTGTTGGCCACTTTGAAGCTTTCCCATGAGTTCTGCTGTGAAATGAAAGGACAGCAGCAGCAGTGCTGCTGGAGGATGTTGTGGAGAGATGGTCTGACCAGGGCCAGGCTTTGGAGCCACCAGGGGATTGGCCCCACTCCCATTCCTTGACACAAGCATCCCATTGCTGCTGTGTGCCCTGGCCTGGCTGTCTCTGAGACCCTGCCCAGGGGGCTGCAGAGCCTTGGCTGGGGTGCCTCAGCTGGCACTGGGGGTCAGCACCACCCAAGCCCACCCACAAGGGCTGCCTGGAGAGAAGTGCCACGAGGCAGTCGCTGTGGCTTTCTGCCTTCTCCTAAAAGCCATGACTGCTGAAGCCTCCTGCTGCTGGCCCTCACATCCTGGGCACCTCTGGGATGCTTTTTGCACGTGCAGGCAAGAGGAGGGTGCAGAGGAGGGAGGCAAGGTGGCCTCCCTTCTGCACTTGCAATGCTTCTTTGATGCCACAGTGCTGGGAAGCAGTGGGATCACTGGGTAAAACTGGGACCACAGGCTGATGCCTTAGGATTTTAGCTTTTATGATTTTCAAATCCTGTACTGCATTAGCTCTAAACCCCATATAAAGTGTAATTAACTGGTTTCACATTTTAGTTAGACTAAACACACCCTACAGCCTCAGGCCCCCAAAAAGTACAAACAAAAGTGAACTATGGGGGGGCAAACTGGGAGAATATGACTTCCTTACCTGAAGCTGTAAATGGATGATTAACCCCTGATATGTGAATGGACCAAATTTATAATTGTCTGAAAAACTCATGACCATCATTCATCCTGAGAGTAGCCTCTCTTGGAGGCTTTTGTCTGCCCAAGGTGTACCTGTTGAAGGCCTTCAATAAATACCCACTTTATCCTCTTAAATCTGTCTAGCCTCTGCTCTAGGCATCAGTTTTTGGCGACCCAGCTGGGGCAGGAAACTGCAAAAGCAGCCTGGGAGAGCCCAGTCTGTCCTGTGTTAGGGGTGGCAGACAGCATTTCTGGGCAAGGGGAGATCCCCCAGCCTCTGCTCACAGCCAGAGGGGGAAGATTTCCATCCTCCCTTGCAGCTCAAGCCCCGAGGGTTTCACTGCAGCGTGGCTGGGTTTGCCCTCCTCCCTCCCTAGCCCAGGGGCTCTGAGGGTGATGTGACTCCTCCCTACAGCCCAGACAGCACCCGGGACAGCCCCTGGATGCCTGGCTGTGTGCTTTGCCTCCACCTCTGATTCCTTCCAGGCACTGCACAGGTTCCCCAGACCTGCCTTGCCCTAAAGCTTTGGGACACTGAGCCCAAGGCACGGTGCCTTTGGATAAATCTTGGCAAATCCGGAGCATTTCCCAGACGTCTCTCGCTGCTCCCACTTTGGAGCAAGCAGCAAAAGGTTTGTGCCAAGCTGCCACCTCCAGACCTTGAGCTTTGTGTCCCCTGAGGGGCTTCCTCCCTTCAGGAGCTGTGTCACTGAGCCTGGAGCCCCAGTGCCACCCCCTCTGTCACCACAGGACAGCCCCTGCTGCTCAGGTGTCCCTGCAGGGGCAGAGGGCAGCCAGCAGTGCTGGGTCACTGCTGCTCTTTCTGGCCATTCCTCGTGGAAATCGAACTGCAGGTGGGATTTGCCTTCCAAAGACCCAGAGGATTCTGCTGCCCACCAACCAGGCACTGCAAAGCAGGTTTGCCTACTGAACATGAAGTTTGCACTCTCACTGTGTTTAGACTTCAGTGTCTTGGAGACCACAGGAAACGACCTCTAGAATAAACCCAGCATGGTTTTGATCCTAAACCTGTTTGTCCTTCATCATCCTTGCAAAAAGCCTCAAAAAGCTCTTTTCTGCTTAATTAATGGACAGTAATTTTTAATATCCTGCCAGACTTTTCTTTTACTCTTGTTCCAAACACGTTATGCTTGGCTTTAAAATTTATTCTACCTCATTTACACCACATGACAGGAGGTTTTTATCAGCAGCTTTCTGATGTATCAAACCCACCCACCACCCTTGGCTGGAGCAGAGATTTGCAGCCTCTGGTCTGGGGATGACTGAGAGAAGGAAGAGATCCATGGGGTCACTTTCCAGGCCTTCACTAAATTATGAAAACAGACCTCTGGTCTGCCAGCTCAAATCCACAGACAGGCTGTCTGCCTGTCCCCTCAAAAATATTGCAAGAATCTGCCAAGCTGGAAGAGCAATTCCACAGAACTGGGGCCATCAGATGGCAGGAATTCCAGCCCAGCAGAGAGGAGGTGCTGCAGCCCTGGCATCACAGAGTCTTCTCCTGCAGTGGCCATCCAGGCTATGGGAACAGAGCACCTCCCACTGCACACCCTGCTCACTCCAGGCTCTCTGTGTCCCCCTGGCAGCAAGCCCCCTGCAGCAGGGTCTGTGTCCTGGGCAGTTCCTTGCAGGGCACTGAGCCCACAGTGGACAGTCAGTAAGTAGGAACAGTCAGTGATGAGGAATAATAAAAATAGAAATGGGATTTTTCACGTTGCCGTGCTCTGGCCAGGTACCACAGGAAAAATGCCATCTGCTGTGACAGACAGGTCTTGTGCTTTTCTCACACCTCAGCAAGGGGCAGAGGGGACTTTCCTTCCCTCCACTCTCCCCAACAGGTCACTCCTGTGGCAACCAGGAGCCCCCCTTGAGGAAGGTTTTGGTCCAGAGCCCAGCACAACAGAGCCTGAATGACAACTGGGGCCCTGAGGCTGAGCTACCACACAAATAAATAAGAGCCATGAAAAACAATCATTCACATTAGAAGACTTGCCTGCCCAGGCCTAGGGAGAACTTTTGGGGTTGCCTTCCTCACGAGGAGAACTCAGCTCCTCGACAGTCCTGTGGAGAACACCCTGAGTCTCCATCCCTGAAGGAGAAGGGGCAGTGACAGGGTAGCAGCCACGTCATAAGGTGTGCAAACAACCTGGGGAGGCGAGCTGAGTTTGCTGATGGCTTCCACTCCAGGGAAGGGGATGAATCCTGTGCCTCTGCCTCCTCTCTCCCTCCCCTGGGTGTCTGGGTCCAGACCCCAGCAGCCAACGTGTGAGACGTGGGCTGGATGTGGCTTCACAAGTGTCAGAACTGCCCTAGGGGGCCCTTCCAGGCACCAGGGAGAGGGGAGAGACAGGGAGATGTGTGGAAGGATGGAAAGGTGTTATTTACACAGAAACCAACCCAGCAATTTGAAAGGAAACCTGCCTTGCCCACAGATGACCCCGTGTCTCGAGAGGGTTGTGGGTTTGTGCTAGACAGAGGCGATGACTGCAAGGTGCTACTGCTAACAAAGAAAAAATTAATAAAAATGCACAGGAAGTCAAAGAGTCTTAATACCATGCCTGGATCACTCTCTGGAAGCTTCCTCTGCCCCTTCTCCCTCTTTTTCCCATTCCCACTGCTTTTAACACCAAGGAAGTTTCACATTTAGACATGGGTTTTGGCTGTGGTGGGAAGCACGTGGTTTCTGAGGGCCCCATGGCTGCTCTAGCTGAGCCTCCTCTGGGTCTGAGACAGCAGGTCTGTGTAAATTTTGGATCTCAGGAACCTGGGGTACGAGTCTTTCTCCATCAGGCTGTGCACCTTCCCCTGAGCTTGGTCAAAGCAAGAGAGGGAGGGCTCCTGCACATTTCTTCTCGTCAGCTCCCGTGTCTGGAAGTCTATGTTCACCTGGGGAAAGCAGCAGAAGAGAGTTTGGCACTGAGTGTCCAGCTGGCCTTCTCCAAATTCCCTCTCAGCCGTGGCAGTGGAACAGCAGCAGAACCAAGGTCCTACCCTTGTCCATGCCACAACAGCCCCCACAGCTCTGGGGGTGATCCAGGGCTGAGAACCCTGCCCCAGGCCTGGAAAAGCTGGATTTACAGTGATCTGGGCACTTCTGAAATCAAATTACTTTCATTCAGCCACTTAGGCAGCACATCACCTAAAGCTGCAGACTCAGCCTAACCTGTCTCCTGCTCCCTCTGTTCTTCACCACATGCCCAAGAGATGGGTAAATGAACTTTTAACTGGGTTCAAACCATTAGTACATTCTTATTAAAAGTTTCTAAGCTCTGTTGATCTAAACTAAATTGTTTGGTTTTTCCCATAGCAGCTTCACTTTGCAATAACTGGAGGAGAGGCTTGAGAAAATAAACCACCCTGTAATGTTGTGACTGCCATTTGTTTGCAAAGCCAGCCCGTGGAGTTTTCCTGCTTTCCTCCCCTAGCAGAGCAATCAGCATTTTTTTAAGGGTTATTATCTGGAAGAAAAAAAAAAATGGCTGAAAAACTTTATTTGTTGTTATTAACTCGGTGTCCAAACTTGAAGGAGCCTGGAAAGTAAAACTGTCTGCCTCAACGTGGATGTCATCAGGATGGATTAGCCCTCTGTATTTGCTTAATAATTTCATGTTCTAAGCATGCCAAAATTAAGTAATAGTGCTAAGGAAACTTCACCACAGGACCAAATTGTAGCAAAGGCCCCATGTTACCTGCATTCCCATTTCTAATCAAAAATCAGCCTTCCAGTCCCTAAAATCTCATCCAGCTTCCCAAAAGCAGTGGGGAAACGCTCGTGGAGGGTGGTGGGCATTGAGACACACCTCGGTGTGAATCTGGGTCCTTCCCAGACCAATGGGAAAGGCCTTCCTAGCTGGGAGAGGGGGCAAACTGAACCTTTTTGGGGTCCCTGACAGGCAGGAGGGGCTGGGTGCAGTAAGAGCCCCCCTGGCCGTGCTGTGATTGCAGCAACACAACCCAGCAGTGTCACCAGGCAGGGTCTGACGGTGCCACCAGCCTGTCAGGAGCTTGGAAGAGGATTTAACAACCCCAGGCTCCGGGCTGTGAGTGCATTTTTCTGTTCAGATTGTTTTTATCTCTCAGGAGATGGGAGTTAGTCAGCAGAGGGACTCTCCTCCCTTGGGAGTCAAGCATGGGTGGGATGCTCCCGAGCAAAGTGTCCTGGAGGAATGTGCCCAGCATCCTGCTCCAGGGCTGCCAGTGAATGAGTGAAACGCTCCTGGGGGGCTCGGGCGAGCTCAGGAAACGTGGGCTGAGGTTGCCAGTGAACTCCGTGGCCGTGACTAACTCAGCATCATCACAGCAGTCGCCCTCCTCGGGGATGAGTGACGGGCGAGCGGAGGCAGCGGCAGCGGGCGGGGAGGCACCGCCGCTCTCTGAGAGGGAAGGGGGAGAGGGGAGAGCTCCCAGCTGCGGGGCACAGCCCTGCTGGGTGCCCACAGGGTGCTGTGCCAGCCCGGGGGGCTCCACACCCACCTCCCGAGGCGCCTGCACGTCGATGAACTCCTCGAAGATGCGCTGCGCCTTGGCGGCCAGCTTGGCTGCCGAGCGCGTCTTCTTGAAGTCCTCGCAGGCCAGCCAGAACTCCAGGTTCTCCTCGCTGAACTCCGTCTTCAGGAAAGCACGGAAAGCTGCCAGCCCATCTGCCAGGGAGACACGGGCGTTTACCGACGGGGGAGGGCAGCTTTTCCTCCCCCAGGCATCCCCCCATCCATCCATCCATCCATCCCTGCCTGCCAAAATCCGTGTGATGCTCTCCCAAGGTCTGTGTTCCCAGGATGTAACTCTGAAAAAGTGTTTTCCAGCTAACGTGGCAAAAGGCTTTCCTCAGGGCTGTCACTGTGACACACAGAGGGAGCTCAGCAGCACACACAGGGAGAAGAAGAAAAGAACTCTCTAGTTTATTGTTGACCTTGTATCTATGAGTTTCTGGACAGTGATCAGAGATTGGACAGAGAAGTTCCCACCTCTCCATCCCCACTGGTCACCTGAGAAGTCCATCAGGTGATATCTTTTCACAAAGGAATGCAAACATGATTCTTGCTTATCTTAAAATTCATGAGAACTGACTCCACTATACTAAAACAAATCAGAAGGCTGATTTTCTGGGACACCCACCCTTTGGAAAGTTACTCATGGAATTATCGAGCTTCCACTCATATTAATGCAACACCTTATAACACCCTGTCTGCCACCAAGAAAAACCTTTAATAAAACATGGCTGCTGTGGACTCATCTCCTATGTTTTCTGTCATTTTGCTTTATTGCCTCGTGCCATTTTTAGTTCTTATTTAAACACAGGAAAGCTCTGGGAGAGTCTGTTACAGCTCCAATAAAGGGGAGAGGGAAAGGACTCGGCCTAATTACGGCTTGTCTAGTCAGTGGTAAAAGTGTGCTTATCACTTGCTAATGCTCAGCAATTGTGACATTTCAGTAATGCAATCTGAGTCAGCCGGGGCAGATTAGAAATATGGAAAGATTTATTAGGCAATCTGTGTCCTCTTAAACCCCTGCCTGAGCCTATTTATGGACACAGCCATTGTTTTTTATTTCCTTTCCCTGAATGGCACCAGTGGAGTTGGAAGTAGCTGAAGGCTTCACACACACCCTTTCTCCTCGGGATAAATTTATCTTCTCTCTTTTTTTTTTTTTTTTTTTTTTTGTCCCAGTAACATGTTTCTAACTCTTCCTGGTCTTTTGCAATAGCGTCCAGGTTTTTGTAGTTCATGACTGGAAAGCTCTTGAGTCAGCACTGGCTACTTCCAAGCAACTGTCTAAAAATATTGATGGAACTGGGGACAAGCCTGGTGAGGTCAGACTCCTCAGAAGGATGAAGGCAGCAAGGACAGGGCATGTCCAAGAGCATCCTCAAGTCCTTCTGGGCAGGGCTGCTCTTGATCTGTCCATCCCCCAGCCTGGATTGATGTTGGGGAGAATCCAGGTGCACCTTGCACTTGGTTTTATGAAACCTCAGGAGGTTTCCATGGGCTCATTTCTCAAGTCCAGATCCCTGGGGATAATCCTAACATTTTCTCAAACAGGCTCTTCAGGCAGCTCCTTTTATATGCTGTATATCCCATCTATGTGCTAAATACAATATATATGTTGTTGGCATGCTGTCTTTGTGCTGTAGATGTCTATATGCTATGTGTACTCCAGATCTATAGCAATGTAACACTGCCCTGCATCTCCCTTCCACATCCCAAACTCCTTCCTGGCTTCTTGTTTCTGTTTCTAACTTAGGGCATGAGAGCTTTTCCAGCTCCTGCTGAAGCCTCAAGCCCTAAGCAGTGGCCCTGGCTATTGAACAGCAATATTTCTATTTCTGTCTGTGTGTCTGAGTGCCCAGATCCTCAGAGGCAAAGGCAGAATAGATATCAGGCCAGACAAGCCCAAATTAGAGGCTAACCCCTCTGCTCTGTGCTCCTCAAAGCTCCTTCATTAGGTTTTTGGATTTTTTTTTTGCACTGACTGCTCCATCAGCAGTGAAAATGGATCCAGCCCATCTCTCCCTCCTGCTGCCAGCCCCAGAAATAACTGCATTATTCCAGCTCCTCCTTCATTCAAGCAACTCCAGGAGGACATCAGGGTTTTACAGGGGTGTGTAAAAACCCAGTGCAGGAAATTCTGCAGGCTGTGGCTCCGAGCTGGGGCAATATTGCAACATCAGCCCCAGGGGAGGCTGCAGGGCAGAGTGCCAGAGGAGCAGAGCCCCTGGCAGCACCAGGGGTGCTGTGCAGATTCTCCCCTCCCCTGAAAGCTGGGACACAGAAACATTCCCCAAAAACCCCCTAAAAATTCACAGGGTCTGTGTGGGAGCAAGGGGAGGATTGAGGAACAGGGCAAGCAGGCTGACAGCTTCCAGAAAGCTCATTTTATAAATCCTCAGCTCCTCATTTTATAAATCATCAGCTCCTAGGATGCTTGATAGGAAATATTCCAGCAGCCATGCACACTGCTGTGTCTCTTGCTGAGGTTTTGCTCCTTTTTCTCTGCCTTGGTCTTTTTTTTTTTCCCTCTCTTTTCCTCTACAGCAGCCCCAGAGCCACAGCAGTGACAGAGGCTCACATGCAGGAATAGCAGTGTTGCATGGAAGCCCCACGTCTGCAAAAAGTCATTGATGCAGAATGTAATATCTGCAAAATAGGATACCTGAGAGGTAAAATGCTTGAGAAATAAAATACCTGAAAAATATAGTACCTGTAATATATATAATATATATGTATATTATATATATATAATACAATACCTGAGAAATAAAATACTTGAGGCATAAAATAACTGAAAAATATAATATCTGAAAAATACAATACCTGAGAAATAAAATACCAGAAAAATATAATATCTGGAAAATACAATACCTGAAAAATAAAATACTTGAGAAATAGAACACCTGAAAAATAGATCCTAAAAATACGACACCTGAAAAATAAAATACTCGAGGAGTAAAATACCTGAAAAATACAATACCTGAGAAATAAAATAACTAAAAAATATAATATCTGGAAAATACAACACCTGAGAAATAAAATATCTGAAAAAACACAATGCCTGAAAAATATACTATCTGCTAAAAGAAGGGAATGTTGTGAGTGACAAGGAGAGAAGGGAGTTTGGCACAGCCCTGCCCCAGAGAGCAGATGCAGCAGGTTCCCCTGGGACCAGGAGGTTTCCATGAGCTCAGCCTCCTGCTCTCGTGTCAATCAGCTCCTTTTTATCCTGGAATAAGTTTAGACAGTGAATGGATAAATAATAGTGTCTGGCTGTTCTCTGCTTTTTTTATCCACTCCTGTCACGCAGCCTTCGAGGAGCTGCCAGGGGTGAGGCTGAGCCTGTGAGGACCTTGCACACTCTGGATGCTTTTTTGGGGTTTGGATGATCATTTTGGTCACCCCTGGCTGACTGGTTTTCCACAGTTTTCATCTTTAGCCCTTGAGTGCCTGCCGGTTTTTCCAGCTGTGCCAGCCAGCCAGATTTGGGGAATCACTGCCCGAAGTTTGTCCTGGAACAATGACAGGGCTGATGGAAAGGGCAGGAGGGCAATCAGGCAAGGCAGCTGCCACCACCACAGCTGGAATTTGACCTGGATGCTGACTTCAATCTCCTCTTCTCCTTCATGGTGGGAATGATCAGCATTTCAAAGCTCATCCCACCCAACTGGACATCTTTTTTTTTTTTTTTTTTTTCCCCAGGGCAAACACCACTGGAGTGCAGTGTGATAAGAACAGGAGAGAGATTTCACCTCCTGAAAATATCCTGGCTTGCAATTCCCAAGGGATGCTTTACAGAGGAAGCAGAGAAATCCAAAGCAAGATTAGAAGTGATGCCCAACCTGAGACCCAAGGCCATGGCCACTCAGGAGGACAGGATGTGCAGGTGTAGCTGCACAGCCCTTCAGGACAACTATTGGACAATTATTCAGGGATTTGACCCAAAAATCCTTTGCTTGAAGCCAAAGGAAGAAACCTGTCCTGATGGAGCAGGTAAATTGAGGGCAAAGAAGCAGAGCTCTTTACTGAATGGTTTTTACTGAGTCTGAGGGAGAAGCAGCAGACATTTGCTATTTTACTTTTGCAGCATAAATACAAACTTCAAAATGTGCTGCTCTCCCTTCAGAGTGGCTGAGGAAAGTGCAGGAGGGGCTGTGCAAGTGCTCAGACATTGCTCAGGACCCTGCAGGTCACCTGGGGGTCAGGCACTGACAGGGGGTTGTGTTTTATGAAATCCCATCCAGGAGATGGAGAATGGATCCTTTCCAGCAAGAAGGGACTGAAGAGGGGAGCAGAAAACACGAGGCAGGTCTTAACTAAGCTTCATCAAGGTGAGGAAGAGCCCAGGTCAGTGGCTTAAATCATTCAGGCAGTTTAATAATCAAGCACCTGCCACCGTCAGAGCAAGAAAGAAATAAAAAATCATTTATTTAACGCACCCCCTCAGCAACCAGACTTCAGGAAGGGAGTAAAGGTAGAGTTCTCATGGCTGGTGGATGGATGGACTGGCTCTGTGGAACGGGTTGGGTCCAGGGCTGGAGGGACAGGGTCACAATTGCTCTGCACAGCACACGAATATTCTCTCACTGCTGCTGAGCAGTGCTTCCCTTAATCTCAGCTGCCTGTCACCAGCACAATGCTAATGCTCTTCTGGCTCAGAAAGAGCTGGGAGTGGGTTGGGATATTCCTGTGCTGTGTAGGAAGTGAAGGAATGTGTAGACAACAGAAGGAGGAGGACAACAATAAAGTTTGGGCAGAAGAGCAAGGAGATCACAAAAAATCACCCTTTCTTCCAGATTTCAAAAAATCCGGAGAAAAATCACCCTTGAGATAAAAGTGGGAATTCAGCATGAAGGTTTCTAGTGTTGGGTGCTTTGTTGGGAAGTGACCAAGGGTTGAGGACAGCCTGTGCTGCTGGATGCTGGACAAACGATGTGCCATGTGTCCAGCCCCGTGAGGGACACAGGATGAGACATGCTGCTGCTTGTATTTCCCTCCAGCAGCCTGTCAAAAGAAATCCTCATCTGGCTGGCCAGCCTGTGCCTCCTGGGCACGGGCACAGCCAGGGGATTACTCCTCAGCTCCTCACAAGCATGCACTCCCCACGCTGAGCTCGCCACGCTGGCACAAGAGGAGAAAAGATGCCAAAATCCTCTGTGTGTTTTAAACTGCTTTTTCTCCCTGAGCACCCGAGGAAATGCTGCCTCTTACTCTCTCAATTCCCTGACAAGAGCAGCATCAGGCTCCCCTCTCCTGTTGCTTGCTCAGAAGCCCTGACCCCAGGGAGCACAGTGGTGTCTGGCAGTGAGCTCAGACAGGGCTCCGGATGGAAAATAGGGATTGTCTGCCTGACCCCGGGGTTTCTGAGTTGATTTGCTTCACCCATTAGCAAAAACAATTAGGATATCATTGCACTGACCTATCCATGTGGAGCTGCTGCATCCTGCTGCTCAGCACTGCTCACTCCGGGAGGGAGGAGGGAATTGAGTCCCAGGGCCAGCACAAAATCGGGGTGGGGAGAGCCCTCCTGCATTTCCTACTCGCAATCTCGTGTTAAAGTCAACTCAAATCATCCTTTGAATGGCTGGGGAGTTAACCCAGATCACACCACTCTGTGCAGAGGGGCATTCCCCAGCCTGGGAATCTCCCAAGACAAAACAATTGTTTTATCCCAAGGGATGTCTCACGGCGCTGCCCCGGGGCAGCAGGTCAGGATCAAACATTCCCCGCAGTCATTCATTCATCAGAAGGGTGAGGGGAGCTCAGGGGGAGCTCACACTCCGGGGGATGTCTGGCAAAGCTGATCACAGAATCACACAAGGGAAGGGACCCTAAAAATCACCTCGTTCCAACCCCTCTGCCGTGAGCAGGGGCATCTCCTGCTGGACCAGCTGGCTCAAATCCCCAGCCAGCCTGGCACAATGGCACTCTCCATGGGATGTGTGTAATGCACGACACCTCCTCAGGCCTCTTCCATTCAGAAACCTTTTGGAGACTCATGAAATTAGGAAGGGGAAGTGTTTTCCCCCATCTCACAAAGCCCTGGGAGCCCCCTCCGTGTGCAGCCTGCTCAGCTGGGCTCTTTGGAAAACCTCTCAGGGAGCTCTGATCCACATCCTTGCCCCTTGGAGCAATTCTGCCACTTGTCCAAGCCCTGGCAATATTCCCCACAAGGTCTGCCCCGTTTTTAGCTGCTCCATCCAGTTCCTGAGTCCTGCTTGGGCACTTTGGGGTTTATTTTCCCTGGAGAACAGTTTGGCTGGAAGGGACCAAAACCATCTGACTGCAGCAGAAAGCACCACACAATCCCCTGAAATCACAATCCCCTTTCCAAAATAAATGAACTGTCCATCCAGTGGACAGTTTCTGACAGATGTGTCAAGCAGAAGTGCTCTACCTGCTGATGCTGTGAGCCCTGGGGGGAATTCTCCCCAAGCCCAGCTGGTGCTTAGCCCATGCCCCCAAGCATGAATTCCAATTTTCCCTGGCTAATGCTGTTCACCTGAGCAGTCACAGGGACATTAGACTGGAACAGTTCTGTCCTCCTCTTGGCACTAAAAGCAGAATTTTTGCTGGCAGCTTCCCTACAGACAGATGCCACAGCTTTATTTACTCCCAGATTTTGGCCAGTTAAGGCATAAATCTCCCTTACCTGTCTAATATCAGCACATCCTAGCAGCAAAAATGCAACTTGTACAATATAATTAATTCTATGAGTGCCTGCTCTTCTCTCCTTTAAACCAGTGTAACTAAAATAACACTTCTGTTTTTTAACAGAACTTTTTGTATTTGCATCATTATAACCCTTGACTGCCAGGCTGGCAATTCCAGAACCTTCAGGTGCAGAGCAGTTATAAAATATTCCTTTAGAAAGTAGTTTATTAAACAACAATTTTTTTTGTCACCAATCACCAGGCAATGTCACGGTGACTGCTGATAAAAAAAGATTAATTTAAATTTTAAAGATCACCTTCTGTTGCTATTAGGAACTGAATATTTTTCATTAGAAACTGAATATTTTTCATTAGCACCAGAGAGTTATCAGAATTACTTTCCATTCCAAGAGATGGGAAAGGTCTTGATAATTCATTTATCACTCTGTAAGGCTAATTTATTAATAAAACCAGACACCCCTATGGAAGCTGCTGGACGAAATAATTGAGCTAAGGTTTGATTTAGCATTTTTGCAGTAGTCAGCTGTAGAGGGAAGAATCTGGATAACATCAGGACACAGGTGGATAAATTCACTGGGGTTTAAGCACCTCTTCTGAAATCTAATAAAGAAAATTTCTACTTTTACACCAGTGAAGAAGAAATGGGTTTGAGTTCAGGATGACAACAGGGATGTGAATATCCTGCCCTCCCCTCTCTCCATCCCCCAGGAACCCTATAATCTCCTAAATGCATTTTTCCCTTCTTGTTCTGAATTTCCACAAAAGAAATGTTCCTTTTTAGCCTTACTCAGCTACACCATATATTTTTTCCCCTATTGGTTGCAAGAGCAATGATCTCAACTAGATACTGCTGCTAAAATTACATCCTTCTTTTCCTGCCTTGGTCAGCCAGCCTGTTTAAAGTTGTCACTTAATTCCCTGCCAAAACTGTTGTCATCTCAGTAGAAACCTAGCAAAATTACCCTTCACTTAATAATATAATTCCACATTTACATTTTAAAATGTAAGGAGTCTCTAAGCCAGCCAGCCAGCTCCTTATTGCCACAAAGCAGTTCAGCACCCACGTTGACTTTTCATCAACCTCAACTCATTTGGGTTTTATTCTCCAATGGAAGCCCCTGAATGAGCCCATACTGGGAACTTTGCTTTGTTTATCATTTCTCAGTGTGAAAATGCTGGTGGAACTGAGCAATATTTGCTGAACAGAGCGGGAGGTGCTGATTACAGGCTGGCAAAAGGTCTCTGGACGTGAAATTTTCGGGTTTGTTGCCATCACTGCAAATCAGGCTCTGCTCAGGGGCACCAAGGGTGATTCCTCTGCTCAGGGCAAGCTGCTCAAGGGTACTGAGCTGGAAAAGGCAGCACCTTGGGCTGGTGGTTTTAGCAGTTGTGGTTTTCCTTGTGGTTAGGAGCAAAGATATGGAAGGAACACACAGAATTCTCTTTTTTTCCCTGCCTGTAAAGGATGGTGACTGCTGGGGAGTGAGCAGCTCTGAGGGACCACACCCCTGGACAGGGGTTAAGGGCAGAGGAGGGGGAAAAAAGGTAGAATTTGATCTCTACTCACATTTATGGGACAAAAGGACATCAAAAGAGTCTGCCCATCTTGTCGCTTCTTCCGTGGACAGTCTTCTGCAAGGAAAGGAAGGGGCAAGTTACAGACAGCCCCCAGCTGCTCATCCCATCTGGAGCTGTTTGATGAGGACACCCAGGAAGGCTGGAATTCCTCTCACCTGATTTTGGAGGTCTAGAGTGGGGAACTGAGCCAAGCCACCCTGGGCTTCCTTTAGAGTCAGTGAGGAGATGCCAAGGGACCTGCAGGGACTCCTCTCTGCTCCTCTCACATCCCCAGGCAGGCAGGTAAAATAGGCCAGGTGAATCATACCCAAAAGGGGACCGATTTTTTCCTCACTGGCTCTAGGCAGAGGCCCAGGGAACAAGCTCAGATGCAGACATTTACATTGTAAAAGCCAAAAGTCAGGCGAAATGAAACTAAGCCCTGCAGAAGAGTTTCTTTCTCTGGCTTGCCTTTCAGGGGAAGGACAGATCCAGGGACTTGTGATCAGATAAGTCCCATCCCATATGTCTCAAATCAGGACTCTGGAGGGTCTGAAGCATCTCCCTCAAGCATTATGCAAACCATCACTTGAATTTTGGTAGCGTTAAAATATGAGGCTGAGCTGAAGATGACCTGGAAATTCTGGTCACCTCTTCCAGCAAGCCAAGTGCTCATTTGTGATGACAGAGGTGTAAATTACGTGCCCAGATAGGTGCAGACATGTCCCACAGCCAGCAGTGGGGACTGTGAGCATGTCCTGTCTCACGGCAGAGCTCGTGTCACAGATCCAGGTATTTCCCGAGGCTGTTCCTGCTGGATCAGTGCCCGTTTGTTTTCCTCCTGGAAGCAGTCACAGCTCATACAAAGTACAACAAAAGGAAGACAATACTGGGGTGGGGGCGTGGAGGGGAAGGACAGGAGTGGGGTTGGGGTGGGGTGCTGCAGCTATACTCACTTCAAAGCCCGGTTGGGCTTGTCCGGAAGAATAGCTGTGAAATCATTATATGAGTCTGATTTGTGAGACAGGCAGCCCAGGCGAGTCCTCATCCCTCTGTTCCTGTGGTCAAGGTGGGGAAGCAGGGGTGTTAGCAGGGGGAAAAACCAAAGAAGAGGGTGATTATAAGTCTAGCCAGCTTGGCAAAAGGAAAAAAAAAATATAACAAACCCAAAAAAAACCTTCAGTGGCTCTGTGCCAGATCTGCGTCCTCAGTTCCCTCACGTGTGAGAGGGACCCTGAGACATCTCCAGGCAGATGTTAAGGGTGAGCACAGCACCAGGGCAGCTGAAGGCTCACTCACACCAGGCATCCAGCTGCCTTGGCTGGCAAAGGCTTTGAAAGGCTGCGCTTTGGGATGGTTTCTTGGAAAGTCCTGCTCTGGTCAGGTGTGGGAGGAGGCCAGCGGGCAGCAGTACAACAAATCAGTCACCACCTTCCAGCAGTACCACGAACAGCACAAATACCAGAGGTGGAGGGCAGGAGAGGGCTGGAGGAAGGAGAGGGGAGTAAGGCACCTGCGAGGTGAGCCAGTGCTGCAGCACCGTGAGTTCCCGGCCAGGATTGATCCCAAGCGGCTTCTTTAGAGTCAGGATTACATAAGCAGGATCAAACTGCCTGTTTCCTGACACGCTTACCCAGGCAGAAAATGGCTTTATATGCTTTTTTCCTCTAAATTTCAGCCCAGCCCCAGAGCCTTCGATCTTGTGCCAGCCCCCGGTGTCCTTGCCCAGCCCCTTCCCGGGACAGCAGCCGCAGCATCCTTCGTTACATAACCCGGGATGGGCAGGGACAGAGGGACAGGGACAGGGAACACACACAGGCTTTGCACGGGACTGGCATCACCCTGTCCCCCCAAAACATGTAGGGGCTGCTTGGTGGGTTTGCAGGGGACTCTGTGATCTGCCTCTCCAGCCCTGGGGCATCTCCCCTCGGAGATTCCCTGGACATCAAACCAAAGCCATTCTCTCCTCCCGATCACGGGAGGAGCATTTACCCACCCAGTCTCCACTTCTCAGCAGCTGGACCTACTTTGGAGCTGCTGAAAGCTCCTTCTCCAAGCCCTGCTGCCAAACAGATGCCGAATACTTTCTGGGGCTGCACAAGAACAGCATTTCTTCCCCTTCCATCTGTAATTCTTGCAGAACACTTCGGCACCAGTGCCTGAGCCAATCTGTAACACGCCTGTTTCCCCCTTCTCCTCCCGCCCTTCGGAGAGCTTCTATTATTGCACATTTTAATGTAATCTTAAAGCAAATTAAATGTTAATTAAATGCACCGAGTGTCTCCCTGGTGCAGCACAGGCAGCTCGCAGCATTTAACAAGCACAAAACCCAGGAGCTCCTCAGCCACGGGAATTGTTGCACAGCCTCCCCGGGAATGCTGCGCTCCACAAACTCCAGATGAGAGCCAGGGAGTGCTTCATTCCCAGCTGTGCTCCAGGGGACACCGAGCCCACTACAGGATCCTTCTGGTCCCTCTCCAGACGCCTCGTACCCCCACCTTTCTGTGCCCTGCTCCGTTTGCTCATGAATTTCCCAGCAAGAGGTGACAGGCGTTACCGCAGCGCTGCTCAGATCCCCCTGCCTGAGATCAAGGCACTGCAGCAGGGAATCAGAGCAGGGAGCTGTTCCTCAGGGAACACACTTCTCCCAGCGAGGACTTCCAAGATAGGACACAGGAGAGAGAGAGAGAGGGAGGGAGAGGGAGAGAGGGGTGAAGAAATTGGGTCTGCAGGAGGTGGAGAGGCAAGGGGGGAGCGGGAGGGAAGAGGGGACACTGCAGTGAGCTGAAGGCTGCTGGACGAGGCAGACAGTGACAGGGTGGGCAGGGGTGAGGGATGCACGGTGTCTTTCCAGTTACCTCCGTGGGATCAGTAAGGCAGCCATTCAGGCCTCCAGCTATGGTTAACCCTTTAACTGGCTGGCTTGGACCGCAGTCGGGGCCGCTGGCAGGAGGCAGGAGTGCAGGAAGGAGGGATTTACTGTTTCATGTCCTGGCACTTAAAAATACACCAAAGAATCCTCTTTGCCAAAGCCAAGGAGGGCCAGTTGTCCTCAACCCATTTGATCCTTGCCTCCTAGCGTGGGAAGTCAATTGTTCAATGGAAGACGTTGAGAGTTGAGGGATGGTCACAAGAGAGGAGAGGCAGCATTTCCTTCTAAGACCAGGACTGCAGGTAAAGTCCAGCTTCAGGTCTAAAGCAGCGTGAGTTTGGTGTCCCAGCTCACCAGGGAGCAGCAGGAGTTGGCATTATCCCACTCATCCTCCAACACCTCTGAAGGTCTCTCCTCAACGGGCAGAGCTCCGGGCTGACCTCGCTAGGAAGACCAAACTACCTCTTGTGCCTGTCCCTGCAGGTCATGGCTGATGTGACTGGCCAGGCCTCATGGAAAAGCTGGCACTGCAAACAGAATAACAGGAGGACTTCACGTGTCTGCAGGTGCTGCTCCTTCCACCACCACAGGCTCAAGGACACAAAAACAGCTCAGAGCAAGCAAGGCCTCGTTGGGGTGGTGGGGACCTGTGGGGAGCCACCAAGGAGATGCAAAATGGGAGGGAAGGAGAGAAGGAGGAAAGGAGAGAGGGAGATTGGAGATGGTGGGGTCCTCCTGAGCCTTGGCACACTGGGGAGCAACTGGTTGACAACTCTCACATCAACAGAGAGTGAAGGTGAGATCCACCAGGCAGGAGAGCCAGGGGACAGAGAACAGGACTCTACAATGAGCAAAGGCAAAGGTGTCTGATTTGCCAAGCTCCAGGTCCCCTCCATGTCATGTTGTCACTGGGAACAACCGAGGAGGAGCCCAGGGAGCTGGTGAGAGCTGAGAGGGTGTGCAAGGAGCCAGGACCCTGCTCTGCTGGGGACACCTGGGAGCTTGGGCTGCCCAGTGCAACATCCCTCTTAAAACCTGATTACATTAAAAACACACAAAGCCTCTTCCCCACTAAATTAATGGAGCCAGGATTGTGCTGCATTGCCAGTGAGTGCATTTCCTTAATCCTCACCCCGACCGGCTGCTTCGCTGCGCTCTGACTGAAACCAATCCTTGTAATTCCTTAAGCCCCTTTAAATTTCCTCATTAACAGCCTCACCCCCATGTGGGGCCACAGCACATGACTTCCTAGAGTCCAACAGCTCCTGCTTCTCCTTCCCACTGCTGCTCCAAGCTGGAAGGGGAGCAATCTCTCCTTTGCAGCCTCCTCCAGCAGCCTGAATTTTGGGGTGCTGTTATGAAAGAGCCTTCTGCCCACCCCCACTCCCACCCACTCAGCCCCCACAGCAACCCCCTGCACTGCTGAGCAGCACCCAACTTCCCTGGGATCCCAAAGTCTCTCTGACTTCAGGGGTCCTACACTTCCCATGAAGGCAAGCCCACTGCTTGGCTGGCATACCCATGGGTGTTCCCTCTGTTTGCAAATAAATCCAGGCAGTTATGACTTTAAAATGTAATCTCTGGCGTCTGGTAAATTGTAATAAAGGTCTTGGTGAGGGGTTTTGCCTCCTCTCTCCCACCCTTCATCGTGTCTCCCCCTCCTGTGGAAGGAACCTGGGCAAGGAGAATTACCATGGATGTGTTTTGGGGGTTTCTCCTTGTGAGACAGCAAGGGAGGGGTGTGATTTGGATTGTCAGGTTACCAAACCACCTGGGCAAAGATAAAGAAGCCATCCCAATACCAAAAAAAAAAAAAAAGCAGCAGCACAAAGGTTAAAAAACCAACCAAACGAACAAATAAACAGAACAGCAAACCGTGAGATCTCTCAGGGGCTTCAGGAGATTAAGACCATCCATTCGCATGCAGAGAAAGCCGGGCAGAAAAACGAGCACAGAGGCACTGCAGACAGACAGACACCGACAAAAAAGATACTCACTGCCTTTGACCTGTCCTCCCTGCCGGTGGGTCTGCGCCGACAGCGCGGTCAGAGAGGCTCTGGGGAGAGAGCAGAGCGGGCTTCTTCAGAGCCAGCCCCCTGCTCGGGCTGACAGCCCCACCTCGGCACCCCTCCCCTGCCCACCCCTCCGCGGGCAGCGGCGGCAGCAGCGCGGCTCAGAGCCGCTCTCGCATCAG
>VXBS01001130.1:0-34196 GCA_013400255.1 Sitta europaea | reverse complement strand
GCGGAGTGAAGCGGCTCGCTCCGAGCGGCTCCCCGGGGCTTTAGGGCAGGCTGCTGCCCTCGGATCGCTCACCTCCGGGAGCTGCCAGGGGCACCAGGGGTGGGAGGGTTTCGCTGAAGAGCCCAGGTGTCAGCAGGGCCAAGGGAGGTTTTGGCACAAAGCAAAGGAGGATCGTTTTGCTGGGCAGGGGGTGATGAAAAATCCACCCCGTGGTGTGGCAGACCCCCTGAACCCACCTGGGTTATACATCCCTCCCTCGGTGCCTTCACCCCAGTGTATGGGCTCCAATCCCCCTTTTTTCTCCTGCACCCACGTCCACCCTCCTGAGAACACGGGTGGGATGACTGTAACAACAACCTCACCTGTGGCACCAGCATCCCTCCAAGCTGTGGGCTCAGCACAGCCAGCAGTGGCAACACCTGGTGTCACACAGGCACTGGTGGGGGTCTCAGGCACTGGTGGGGGTCTCAGGCTCACTAAGAGCTCAAGCCATGAGATCTCCATTGCTTTTTTGATCCTTACAAAGCTGATTGACTGAACCCCCCCCAAAAAAAAAAAAAAAAACACCTCCAGAAAGAAATAGAATTATAATAATAAATATCCTCCGTGGTTTAACAAGTCATTGCCTTTTCCCTGGAAACTTGTAGTCACCTTCCTCTCTGCTAAAACAGTGCTGGCCCTGGCATCCTCGTGCTATGAGCAGGAAGCATGCCTTGAGATAGCACATTATCACCAGGCACCATCCCTGGGGAGAGGCAGAGTCCTGCAAAACCTCCTAGAAAAAACACAGGGATTAGCAACACTGCAGCAAAGATCCCAGCTCTCCACCAGCTTGGATCCCCTCCTTCACAGCCTGGAGTGGCACTGGAAATGTTTGCCTTGTTCTCATCCTCCCCTGGCAAAGCCCAGGTCGTCCTGACTGGGATTAATCACATCTCCAGTTATCAGAAAACAAGCACTGCAAAAATGCCGTGGCCAGCAAAATCCCCTCCAAACCACAGTCAAAGGTTGAGGTTCATCCTCTGCCTCTGTTGCCACAGGCTGGTTTGTCCCAGTTAAATAACAGCCAGCTGCAGCCCTTGCCCCAAAACCCAAACCAAATTTAACTTCTAACCTGTCATTTTTGGTTTAATACTTTATTTCCATGCCCCCAGGTTCCCTCTGGGCTGCTCAGGGGGTCACAAGTGACAAGGTTTTCATAACAGGCCCAGGACATCCCTGAGCTCTCACTCACAAACACATTGTGGGCTGGAGGAGCTCACTAAAATGTTCATTCCACACAGCTCTGGATGGTTCTGTCCCATTATTCTGAGACTTTGCTGCAGTCCCAAACAGATCAAACACTGGATGGGACAAATCCCTGGATCATGGGAGTGGCCCCACTTTTCCCTCTGCTTTTAGACATTGCCATCTCACAGCCATCATCAGTATGAGAGCCCCAATTCCTACTTCTCCAGTACCTCATTAGACCCTTTTTGTGAGATCCTGAATAACACACAGATGACTCTGAATGCCAGCAATTTTTCCTTCTAGTTTCCTGGGGCAGGTGTGAGTTAATAGAGAACAAGAATAAGTGAACTGCTCTGACACAGGCACTATGGGAAATGTAATTAAATTGCAGATAAAGAGAATTATGGGGTTTTTACAGGGTAATATTTTAGAAAGCTTCTGTGTAGTAGGTTTATAGCAAATTCCTTCTAAAACAGCCCCCCTGCTTTAGACCACTCTTTAGTTTCTATTTAAATGCTTTTAATAAAATAACTCATTTTGATATTAGGCTTGAATACCATCCAAAATTTTAAATCTTTCCAAAAATTACTCTAAAGCAATTTCCTCCTAACCTGGCAGCAACAAACGCACAAGCAGAGAACACGTGCAGCATTGGGAGTGTTTGCTCTCACTGTGGAAGGGCAGAAGGGAATTTTCCAGCCTCTTCCCTACATGTTAATCTCCCTGTCCAGGGCCCTTCTCATTTTCAATGCCTCCCTGCTTATTCCAGGTGTTTTGATCATTACTCAAATTTTTTTTTAATCCAAAAAAAAACCTCGTCCAGACCAAACAGCTCCACCAGCTTCAGTTGCTTTTACTTTGTGATTTTTCTTGGGTCCTTGGCAGCATCTCTCCTGGCTGGGGCCACGCTCCAAGGTTCAAGCTTTCACAGCCTGTTGGTCCAAGAGGATTTTCCCTTTCTGCCAAGAAAAGCCCTTCTCCACTTTGCTGTGGTGCTGGGCAGCTCCATCCCCCTGGGTGAAGTCATGCCCTGGTGTGTTGTCAGCAGCCCCTGCTGCCTCTGAGATCTTTCCAGAGGATGCTCAGCAGCCACAGCAAGGTGCCCCCTGCCCTCCACGAGGTTCCTTCCAATCCAAACCATTCTGGGATTTTGTGTGGGCTCTGTGGCTGCAAAATGCCAAGCACAAGGGGCTGGCTGCCTCCCACAGTAGTCCTGGCTCTGGGAGTTCAGGTGAGCTGCAGATCCTGCCTTGGGCTCAGCCACAAACCTGCAGCTGCACTCCTGTGACCCAGGGGGGCTTTGGGCTTTTGCTGCAATAAAATGTCATTGGCTCTCCTTCACAGTCATTCAAAACTTATCCAGAGTGGCACTGATACGGGCCCCAAGGGAATTCAGATTAGTAATTAATTAATCACTCTCCAGAGGTTGCTCTTCTCCACCACCGTTTGCAATTAAACCTGGAAGGAAATTAATTTTAACTTGCATCCAGCTCTGCTCACTGTGCCAGGTTGCCCTGCAGTCTTGTCTGAAAGCACACTTGGTCCAGCACAAGGAAGGAAGGAATTGGTGTGGATCACTTGCTCAACTACAAAACAAAACACACACTTGTCTGCAAACAGAACCCCCTTCTAAAAAAGAAAAAAATCTCAAGTAGCACCAGGAAATACCCACAGATGAAGCTCAGAATGTTTTTAAGGAGTTGATTTATCTATTCATCTTAAACCTCAAATCATTCTCCACATCAGGCCTGGCAGGAAGGAATTCCTATGAGGTGAAACAAGGAGAACCAGAGTTCCTGGGACAGGTGAGGAGACCAAGCAGCTGCACGGGGCTTGATCAGGGGAGGCACCTCACCTGTGCTCCACGAGGCAGGGCAGGAGATGGGAGACACCCACACCCCCCTCGAAAACGCCAGAAAGGATGCCAAAACAAACCCAAGTTACAGACGTGTCTGTGGCTTAGCTGGAGAGCACGGCGGCTCTTTAAATTGTCCCCTGTGCCGATGACAAAAGTGTCTCCCGGCCACGCCAGATGCTCCCACTGCGCTCCCCGCTCCCCCCCGAATTCCTCCGGACACAAAACCGACAGCCGAGCAGAGCACGGAGCTGCAGGCTGAGAAGGGCAAGCAGGAATCAGAGGGAAAAATTTCCCCCCCTTTAAAGCGTTTTATTACGATTTCCTAATTGTTCTCCGAGGAAACGCGCTGCCGCGCCCAGGAGCGGCTCCTCGGGAAGGGAGGCAGGGGAGGATGCTGTGAGCGTGGAGCAGGGAGGCAGAAAGGATTGGAGTTGACACAGAGCTGCTCTGTGCAGCCTTGGAGCCCTCCCAGCTTTCAGCATCGCTGCTGCTGTCAATATGGCAGCGGCTGGCACGCAGCTCTGTGCGTGGCTGGGCAGCCGGGACGCATCCAGGGCGGCAGACAGAGCTCCGCGATGATGCCCTGCCACGGCTCGCAGGGTTTCCTTGGGATCTGACGCTCGGCACAGGTCAGGGAGCGAGGCTTGCTGGCAGACAGCGTTAATTTTCCGCTGGGAGATCATCCGAGGTGTGCTTGCGAGCAGCCTGCAGTTCTGTGAGCTGCCTACTGCAAACGAGCTGTTTATTGAGTGTTAAAAATCAGCCCCAGACCTCGGGGCTGAGGCCCCAAAGCCATTTATGATGGACAAGGTCTGCTTCTGCTCTGCTCTTATCGCTGTTATTCCAAAGACTTGGGGCCATTTACTGCTCCCTGGACACAGAACTGTGCCGGCGGGGAGGTCACTCCCACCACAGCAAAACACCTGAGCACATGCTTAACTTTAAACACTGCATGGGAATTTGCAGGGTGAAATACAAACAGAGCTAGCCACGAGGGCGAGCTGGGATTTCTCTTTCATCTCTCCCTGGGGGCTGCTGCTGTAGC
This sequence comes from Sitta europaea, assembly GCA_013400255.1. Lineage (NCBI taxonomy): Eukaryota > Metazoa > Chordata > Aves > Passeriformes > Sittidae > Sitta > Sitta europaea. Next base: position 30,063 of record VXBS01001130.1, on the reverse strand, counting down.
CTGAACTAAAAAATAAATGAGGTGAGCGGGATGAGCCCTCTTTCTCCAGCAGACGGTGGTTCTTTCATAAAAATGTCTGATGCATCCAGCAGCAGCTTCTCCTCGGGAGGAGTGGCTGGCAGCAGCGCCCGGGTCCTGCCAGGCTGGAGGGGGATGCTCCCTGAGCTCTGCCAAAGCCTGAGCCCCAAAGCCCCGATGGGCAATGTCCCCAGAGCCACATGGAAAGGGGCAGGGTGACAGGCCAGGCTTGTCCCAGCGCTGCTCTGGGGGCTGCAGGGACAAGAGAAGGGCAGCACAGCAGGCCAGAGGAAGCTCAGCCCTTCATTATGCAACCTGTGGGCTCCCCAGGTGGAGGAATTCGACCACATTCCGCTGGGAAGGGGGCACAGAGGCTGGGATCAGCCACGGGGAGAAGATGCCAGCACAACGGGCCCCTTGTACTTGTCAGCTGTGCCAAATAACCAGCTTAGAAATGAGCTGCTCTCCCCAATAATGGGAGAGCAAGGAGCTGACCCTCCCCACTGTGGAGGTGCTACAGCAGCCCCCCAGTCACGGCAGCAGGAAAATAAAGCTGGTTCATCCCCCAAAGAGTGCACATGCCTCTGCCATCTGCAAGGTCTCGCTCCAGCCTCGGCTCAGCGCAGCTCTCTCGCCTCCAACACGGTCCCTTCTCGCTCCAATTAGTCTGATTTTTAACCAGCTCAGCCCCAGCGCTCAGTCACAATGTCACAGATACCCAAACAGTCAAAGCAAACACAAGCCACCATCTTAAAACCACGACAGTAGCAAAGCAAGGGGGAGGCAGATGCCAAGATGGTGAAGATCTCAGAGGTGCAGGCACAGGCACAAGCTGATGATTTCTCCCCGCATCAAAGGCCGGCGCTAATCCCATTGCAACGGCGATCACCCCAGAGCCAGCCCCGCTCCTCCCCAGCCAGGGCTGGGCTCAGCCTAAGAAACGCTGCTCTTTCCCCGCCTGCTAATTAATTACAAGCCGTGCCTGTGTCCCTTTGACCATTCACAAGATGCCACGGGAAGATTAACGCACGGGGAGAAGCACTGCAGTGCCATTCATAGGGGTGGCATCCGAGCAGCACCCTTCCCCTCCCACTTTGCCTGCAGAATCCTCCTTCCCCGCAGGAAACTGGGGCAGGAGCAAGTCCAAATCCCTCCTCCCCCAGGGATGCAGCCAAGGGAAGGACCATGGGGCCTTTCATCACCCTCCAAGGCCCTCCTGGCTCTTACCTGTGCTGCAGCTACGTGGCTTTCGGTGCTGGATGGACATGGCTGGTTGGAGCCCTGAGGAGCTGCGGGGTCCCGGTGCATCGGGGAGGGCGAGGCACCCGACCCGGCCACGGTTATCTCCTGCAGAGCTGCAGCACTGAGCCCCTTCCCCCGGCTCCCCAGCCCTGCATCTCGTGGAGAGAACAAGAGCTGGTGGAAGGAGGGGGGGTTAGGAAAGAGAGGGAAGGGGGAGAAGGGAGAGCGGGAGCTCTCGCAGATGCACACACGCACGGAGCACACAGAGGCTGGTCTAGCATGGCACTGCCTGCCTTGCTCTCGTTGTTGCCGGGGGCTGGCTGCTGCCCACGGAGCTTCCACTGCTGGCCACGGGCACGGGGAAAGGGGCAGCAAAGAGATGAGGCCATAGGAGAGAGGAAAGCACTGGCTGGGCACGGGGAAAGGGGCAGCAAAGAGATGAGGGCTCACACAGCATCACAGAGAGGAAAGCACTGGCTGGGTACAGGGAAAGGGGCAGCAAAGAGGTGAGGCCATCAGAGAGAGGAAAGCACTGCCTGGGTACAGGGAAAGGGGCAGCAAAGAGATGAGGGCTCACACAGCATCACAGAGAGGAAAGCACTGCCCCAGCACGGGGGACTCTGTGGTCTTTGTTTGCTGGGACCTGGCAGGGGAAGAGCTGTGCTAGAGGGCAGGAAGGGGTTGCTGTGATAGTTCTGCTTTTCGTGGGTGTCTCCTCTCTGAACATCACCACATCCCCAAGCCCAGTGGTCCCCAGGGACACTGAGGGTTGGCACAGGGCTGCACATCCCCAAAGCACCAGCACAAAGCTCAGCCTGCCCCTCATGCCCATTATCTGGGTCATCCTGATACAGATCCAAAGGGCTGGCAGGGCTGTTTGAGGGAGTAGAAAGCCACTCCAGCCATGACACCTCCCCTTTGGATGCTGTCAGGGAGCTGCTGGCAGAGCTGCCTGCAGTCCCTGACACTGCTGATCTGCTGCAGTGACAGATCCAAACCCATGGGAAACCAGAGACCCAGCCAGAATCCTTCCCAAAGGGGCACCAATCCCTCACTCCACAGATTTTATTTCTCTAAAACATCGTGTGCTTAGAAGTGTGTGATCCTCTGGAAGGAAGTGAGAGCTTTGTACCTCATGCCTTTTTCAGCCTTTTGAAAGCTCCAAAACCTCTTCCCCTCCTCTGCTCCAGTGCTTTGCCACTCAAAGGGTCTGGGGGAGCTCAGTTTGGTTCAGAAGGATTAAAATGAAAGTCAAGTCAGATGTTTGAGGTATTCTACCCTCCCCCAAACCCCCATCACCCGTTTTACTCCAAGGTTTCCAGCTGCTGTTTGCAGACACATGGATCTCTAGCCACAGGGCTGCTGTTAATAGAAATCAATGGATGATTCATGGAATGACAAGTGCAGAATCCCCAAGTCAATACCCTCCCCAGCAACTAAGCTGGGAGCACACCAGGCCCATCCCCATCTCTGGGTCCTGTGTTCAGTCACACACCTTCAAGACTCACCTAAAATGATGAACATTCCCACAGCAGAGGACAGCTTCAGTCCCACTGAGCCAAAATCCAGTACCCTGCCTGCCTGCCTGCTCCACTGGCCTCAGGATGTTGGCAGCCAGCTCCAGGAAACCTCCCCCTCACAGGTCACACTGCCAGGAGCTGTCAGAACATATTTCAAGTCTCAGCATTCTGTCAGCCCCACAAGAGCAAAGGTCTCGCTGTGGATCCACAGCTATGGATGGATTCTCTGCCTGGAGCAGCACATCCAGGGCCCAGGGGATGATCACTTCAGGGCCCATAACCAGGTATCCCATCCTCATTCCCACTACAAGAGGGTGGGAGAAGCTGAGGTTTGTCAAGATCATGATGGTTTCTCCATCCCAGAGAGGTCCCAGTGGTGCTGGGGAGTGGGATCCCTTTGTGATCCCTTTAGGATGCTAAAATCAGGAGCATAGCACTGCAAAGGGGGGTGAGGGCATCTCTCTTACAGCTCTCTTGTATCACTGAAATCACTAACAAAGCTGCCAGGAGTCTCTGAGGATGCACAGCTTTCCTACAGCCCAGGGCTGGGAGATTTCCAAGTGACATCTGCTCTCTGTAGGGCTGTTTTTAGTGCAGATACACTGCAGAGCCATTGGGGAGGGTCGGCAAGAACCATCTTTGGGGCAAATAATCCCCACATCTCTGTCTTGTGAGGAGCTGTCTGCTCTGTGCCCCAAGCCAAACTTCCAGTCTCCAGGAGGACAGACCCTCTGGCAGCCTTGTAGGCTGGGTTCTTAATCTCCCAGAGGGGGAAAAAAGAGGGCAGTTGGATGATTTGCAGTGTGGTGTCCAGGACTTGGAAGGGGACACTGTCAGTGCCACTCTCTGTCACCACTGGGAAGGTGCCTCCCAGCTTTAGAGGGACAGGGACAGCTTCTCCCTGGGTGACCCAGGAGTTCCAGCTGCATGTGAAAAAAAAGTAGGTTTGTTTTGTATGCATGCAAAAGCCTAAACTTAGCCAGCAAGATGTTAATTTGTGAGGGGAAAATAGGCCATATTTATGTAACTGTGAAAAGCTGCAGCAAAGGCTACAGATCCAATGGGAGAGGAGAGTCTGCTCCCAGCTCAGGGCTTTGTGAGAGCTCCAGCAACTGCATATTCATCGCCCCACACCCCAAAGAACGAGCTTTGAGGTTTTCCAGGCTAAGAATAGAGGTCTTGTTGTGTTTGCTGCTCCACGGGCCGGGTTTTGTTCGGGATTAGAGGCACCAGGGTGCGGAGCTGCGAACGGCAGCATCTCCTCCCGCCTGCCAGCAGGGATGGAGAGCACGGAATAAAGGGTGAATTCATTCCCAGCCACACAGGATGGCATTAGTGCCGGCCCTCTGCTCGCAGAGACGTCCCCCGTGGTGGATGGGGCACCCGCAAAACACGACTCCCTTGTGCACAAACAAAACGCAAGAGTTTTTCCAAGCGGGGCAGCTGGGGCAGTGCCACGGCTGAAATTAGCGGCTCGTCCTGGCTGTGAAGCCTGATGGCTTGGATCCACCTCGGGAAGCCCGGTCCCTGCAGGGGCAGACAGCTCCCTGCCAGCCTGTGCCATTTCTTTCCCCTTCCACTCGCCTTCTGTGCCCTGCTTAATGCAGGTTGGGAATGCAGCAATGGCCAGCCTTGGAAATGGAAACCCCAGAGCCAGTCACTCCAGGGTTTTTCAGACAACCCTGCACTTCAGAGGTCTTTCAGCTCCAGAAATCATCATGTGGCAGTGCTGGCGCTGGTGGGAAACAGCATGACACTGCTCCTTGTTTGGGTTTAATTTTGTCACCCTGGGACTCTGGGAAAGCCCATTAAGGGCTGAACTGGGCTGGCAACTGGCAGCAAAGTAATTCCTGCAGGGAAACCAAGAGAAAAAGCACTGAACTGTGGAAGCCTTCTCTGGCTCCACTATTCCCTGAGGCTGCATTCTGGACACTTATCCTAAAGCAGCAAGGGATGAGACTTCCAGAAAGGATGGTGACCCAGGGCTTTGAATACCTGAGAGCAAGCACTGATCACAGGTGCTGGCTGCAGACTGCAGGATGACTCCTGTCCATCCAAGCCCAGCCTGGGGGGTGAGGGAGGCCACCACATCACAGACTGAAGGCTAGGACTAATAGGAGGTGTTGTTTTCAAATAAATGGGGACAGAAACTGTTTTTTTTTGAAACATGCAAGGAAATGTTCTGTGAAAGATGAATCCCTCAAGAGAAAGCACAGTCTCTGGAGAAGGTCTTTCTTGTTAAAACATCACATAACAGAGAAGTCTCTTGGGAAATGACTCCTGAGATAACCTCTCTCCTAAAATAAATTCCCCTGGGAGCAACAGTCTTGGCAAAACATTTCTGGGGGAGAAAAAAAAAAAAATGTGTTCTAAACCCTGCTATTGATTCTGTATTTACCCTTGCTGCAGCAACAGCACACAGAGCTCAGAGGTGAGCCATCATTTTCCAGTGCTCCTTCCTAATCAGAGCTGAGAAGGATCCAACAGTGATCCCTGCTGCTCCCTCATTTCCTCTCTGATCACTCAAACCCACAGCAGCTCCACAAAACGTGTCCTGGAGTCATCCCACGGCTTTGTGGGGCACCCAGAGGGGGCCAGCCCATCTGCTGCTGTTTGTGCAGCCCTTGCACTGCTAAAGGAACATCTGGGGATGCTGCTGAGCCTCTGCTCAAAGAGCAGGGCCACACGAGTGTGTCTCTGCCCCCCGTGGAAGTCGGTGGGAGCCCAGCACCCCCAGGCAAAGGAGGAGAGGCCAAGACCCCAGTGAGTCTGTGCCCTGCCCAGCCTGCTGTAATCAGCTGCTCTCGTGACACTGGCCACCAGCCAGACACTTGGCCAAACACAGTCCAGACACTTTGACCCTGAGGATTGGCTCCCATGCCTGGAAAACCACATGCCAGCTCTGCCTAAGCACCTGCAGGTGAATTTATCTTCCACATTTCCATCAGTGCCAGCAGAAAGTGCCTTATAAATAGCCATGGAGTTGGGAAGGTCTGAAAATTCTCCAGGAAATATTCATGGGGGCAGAAAACAGCAGCTGAGCACTGTTGAGGATCTGCTGCAGGGAGCATTGGAGACCAACCCTTCTGCTCCTGGCATTGCTGCAGAGCCAAGAAAGATTCTTTGGATGTCTGTAGGAGAGGTAGAGAGAAGCATTCTAAAGCCTGGTCTCACCTACCTGTCCTCACTGTGGTTTAAAGCCATAAATCTGTATTTAGTGCCCAAATTCTGCATATCCCACAGTCCCTTTGTATTTGACCAAACAAAGTGACCCCCAGAGAGGGGGTTGTATTTCAGGATGTTCCATCACCTGCCTTTAGCAGCAGGAGAATGAGATGTTCCTGAGAGCCCACAGCTGCATGGACAAGAGGAGTGGATCCAGCTGGTCTGATCCAGCTCAGACTGACTGCAAGGACAGCAGGGATGCAATTCCCAGGAGTCCTGTGGACTTCAGGCAGCACCCACAAAATGCAACGAGGTACTGTGTGAATAACATTGGAGCCTGGTTTTAGGTTTGATGTTTTGGTTTCCTGAAAAAGAACATCAGAAAACCAAAACATCAAGCCTAAAACCAGACTACATAACATCTCCCTGAAAATCCAGTATTGGGGACATGGTCATCCTCTGGGATTGTAAGGTTAAAACTAAGAGAAATAGGCAATGAGATGAAGAAAAAAAATAATAATGGACTTCCACAACTCCCTGAGTATGAGCATCTCTCTGTCTTGGGAAACACGGACACATGCTAAAGATGCTGGAGTGATCCCAGAGTGTCCCAGCACGCTGGTCACCTCTGCCTGGCCCTAAAAACAAACCCCATTTATTCCCCCCCTCAGTCTCTGCCTTCTCTGCTGGCAGGAGGGAGCAGTTTTTGTGGTCAGAAGGGCCCATCCAGCCCCCAGGTCCCGAGGCAGCAGGGAGCAGCTCTGCTCCAGCCCAGCCCAGCCCGGGATTGGGGCAGCACAGAGCTGGGCATTGTGGCTGAGAGCAGCAGGAGGAGCCAGCAGTGTGGGTTTTGCTGCCTGCACTGACAGTTTACACCCAGCGTGGTGTTTGCCTTTGCACAAAGGGCTCAGTTTGTTGACTCATGTTCAGCTTGTCTGCAGGGCTGCTCCCTCCAAATGCAGCATCTCACACTCGTTGTGTGTTTTGCCCACGTTTCCCACCACCATTTCTCACTCTATCAAGGCTTGAAGCCTCTCCTACCAGCCTACAGATTCTCAGATTTGTACTAGTTTGTTCACAAATATAGGAAATAACATTTTCTATTCACCGCCCCAGACTTAATTAAACGACCTGAAAATAACCATTTAATTTAACTTATAGCAGCCCTCCAGTACTTAAAAGGGGCTTACAAGAAGGCTGGAGAGGGACTTTTCACACCAGCAGGACTAAGGGGAATGGCTTTAAGCTGAAGGCAGATTGATTTAAGATGAGAGATTAAGAAGAAATCCTTCCAGTGAGGGTGGTGAAGGCTGCCCCATCCCTGGAACTGTTCAAGGCCCCAAGCAAGCACATGGTTTTACCTGTCCAGCACCTTCCAGCCCTGTGATTTATTTTTTTTTTCAGGTATTTTTTTCTTCCTGCAAGTGAAAATTAAACTGATCTGTAATTACCCAGGTCCCCTTTCCACCTATTAGAGACAGGTACTGAGTGAGTTTTACAGCAGTCAGGTTCCTCACCTATCCACCCAAATTTATCAGAAATCACCAGAAATTATCCTGAAATCACTTCAAAGCTCTTTACTGAAATTCCTGCCACCCAGGCAGCCTGAGGCCATCTGATTTCCCAAGAGCCCTCTTGAATTAAATTTTTTTCCCTCTATCCTAAGCAAAGCCCTCACTATCTGTCATTATCACCAGCAGTGCTACTCAGCACATCTTTCTCTTGAACTTTCTAACAGTGACAACAATGAAAAATAATCATTTTGGCCTTCTTGACATTTTTGGATAGGGCTTTCTGTCCCACATGGACGTTAACAGCCTGAGGAAGATCAAAGGAAATGCTGACCTCATTTGTTGTGATTACCAGGACCACTGAAAGGAAGGGTTGTCACAGTCAGAACAAGTATTTCTTAACATTAATGGATCGTGATGAAGCAAAATACGTTTTTCCTGCAGGTTTAGAGAATAGACCAAGCCCAGGGTTACAAAAGGAGAAGTGTTTTTATTCACTGAGTAGCAGCACCTTAGGTCAGTGTCACAAAAAGCTCATTCCCAACAGTCCAACACTCCATCTATCACAAAATGTTACATGGCAAATTTCAAACTCCAGCTCCAGGGAGGGAGAGAAACCCCCAAACAAACCTGCAGCAGCTCAAAAGCAAAGCCAAGTGAAGTGTTGCCAAAGAAGTCATAATTTAATTTCAGCTCAACTAGAAACATCCCAGTGTTTTTACATTTTTACAGCATTAGGTTCAAGTCCTGACTGTTGAGAGCAAGGTGAGTGAAGCAACTCACCCTCCTTAATCCTCTTTAATGATGGACACAGCCTGCAGCAGAATTCTCATCCTGGATTTTCCCTGTCCTCCTGCTACACTTCATAAATCAATGAGCACCATACATCGACTTCTATGTTAAATGTCATTTCCTGACATGAATTTGTTAAAATGACTACAGCTTTCTGTAACTGCACATTATATGCTGCCTATTCTTCACTATAGGATGCATGATATCACAGAATTTATATATCTACACACAGTTTATACCTCAGCTTTTAGTTCCCACTACTGTGAAAGGCTAAGGAATAAAGCAGCAACCTCTTTTATGATTTCAAAAGGAACAGTAACCCCCAAGAAAGCACACAAAAATCTTCTGTGTCACTGGCTATTTAAAGAACAGCTTCAGTATTTCCTACTGTTGCATAATAGATTCTGATTATTTTGACACTTATCAGTATTTTTAAATCTTTTTTAAGCCAGAGCCATGGGGAGGCAGCACGAATTAGCTGCACCTTATTTTATTTCTGTCAGCTATCTCCTCCAAAGCTCAGTTATTTAGTCCTGTTCCTCCCCAGAACTGCAGCAGCTGTTTTAGGAGGCCATGCAGCGTGCTGGGTCCAAAATCTGGTGCTGGTTGAAATAATGAAGGGCTGCTCATGGGACACCCCTCAGCTGCTTTGATCAGCACTGCCAAGGGAGCAGAGAGGAGCACAAGAAAGGGATGGAAATGACCTTGATGTGAAGAAAAAAAATGTCTGCAGGCTCCCAGCTTCAACAGGAGGCTTTTCAGGTAGCATTAACAAAGTGATAAACTAGCAGAAATTGCCTTTCAGAAAGCAGCATTCCAGCTGAACATTCCTGACTACAAAGTACCTCTCAGCACATTAATTCAGTCAGCGTTGTTATTTAACTGGTGAGTCTACATTTAATAGGTGTTTATATTCATTAATATTTATCTCATCTTCCACAAATGAAATTAGTAACAGCATGCCAGGGATTTTCTCCACATGGCTCCTGCAAATGCATTAAACCCAGCTATCTCCAGAGGCAACTGTGGGCAGAGCTTGGCCCTGGGTGTTTCTGTGGCAGCTGTGCTAAAATTATGCTCCTCCCATTGAAAGAATCCTTTTTTTTTTTTGCTGGATCTGGCTTTAGTTATACAATATTAACAGTGAAAATAGGAGCTGAGAATTCATGGCTTCATATGCTTTCAGTTTAAATTCTATTTAGAGAATTCTCAGGATTTTTACAAGACATCTTAAACATCCAAATCAAGCCCTCGCCTTCCATAATTGCTTTTTTAATCTTTTACTATGAATATGACAGGGTGCCTTTTATTTAAACTCTTTCCATGAAAAGAAGCAGGGGAGGTTAGAGATCAGTGAGCTTCCTCTGTGAGCTTTTCAGAGGAGCATGGAATGCTTTGAGTTGGGAGGGATCTTAAACACAACTCATTCCAACCCCTTCCAGATTGCTCCAAGCCCCATCCAAGCTGGCCAGGGATCCAGGGCCAGCCACAGCTGCTCTGGGCAACTGTGCCAGGGCTTCCTCACAGTTCTGAAAGGCCACAGTGAGGTGTCTTCCCCGGGCTGTTGCTGGGATGCTGCCTCTGGGACAACACCCTGTGGCACCTTGAGCTGCCCAGCCTGTATCCACCCTCATCTCCTCGGGGTTCTCTGGCAGGTTTGTACAAAGCTGCAAAAAAAAGGGCAATTTCACAGTTATCAGGGGCTGTGTCATCCTCTGGAGGACTCTGGGTTCTGGCCCTTGTTGTTTTTGCCACTTGGAGTGAAGTGATGCTGTGTGAAAGGATGGGACTCACTCAGTCCTTCTCCTCAGAGCCCTGGTGCTGTAATTGCTGTCAAATTAGTTCTGTTCATGCTGCAGGATAAAAATCTATTGAAGGCTTTTCTTACCCAGAACTGCCCTGGATGTCTTTTTCCTTTACATACAAATAAAAATAATGGCAAGGAAAATTGAATAGATGACAAACAAGGAGTCTGCAGTTCAAGGGAGACCATCAGGGAGCTGAGGGCTTCAACTACAATTCCCTTCAAGTTCCTCAAGTAAACAAGTAAAATTCTCAGGGCTGAGAGTGTTTTAAATCTATCACTCTCCAAGCAGAGGGTAATATTAAAAAATCCAAGAGTAAGTACACTGTGACTGCTGCTCCAGAGAAAACTGATACCAAACAGGCCCTTTGTACCAACTGTCCTCAGAAATGTTTTTCTACAATTCACTTTGCCACTTGGGCAAGTAGAAAGTGGTGTTCAAATTTGCTTCTTGCTTTTTCAGGTAGATTGGGATCTTTTTGAGCAGTTAATGTTTTTAAAAAATATATAAATATGTGATTTAATACTAGTTTTTGCACCAAGAAAGTACTTAGAACTGAAAGACTGGTAAATACTAACATCAAGATGTGGGGGAAAAAAAAACACCAAAACAACCATGGGTGTATGGCAAGTCACTGCACAGAAGGCATGCAGGAATTTCCCCAGGAAAGTAGGTGAAATTGCCTAAAATTGTACAGCTTAAAAATAGATCTGAATGAAAAAAAAAAAAATTAATTCAGGAAGTTATAAGCAGAACAGAAAACACATAAGAAATCTGAATATCATTACTTCTATAAGCTACATGGGAAAGTGCCTTGTGCAGTGATCAGCTGAGAGTTTTAAATTAAGCATGGGGAAGTAGTTTTTAGAATAATACATAATTTATCAGAACTCAAGGCTATAAAAACACAGGAGGGAGTCTACAAGAAAGAGGGGGAGGTACTTTTTGCTGGGGCATGTAGAGACAGGACAAGGGGATAGATGTTTAAAGTGACAGAGAGCAGGTTAAGATGGGATCCTGGGGAAGGAATTCCTGCCCCTGGATCCCTGGAAGTGTCCAAGGTCAGGTTGGACAGGGCTTGGAGCAACCTGGGCTAGTGGGAATTGTCTCAGGGTAGAACTGGAGCCCAACCCAAACCATTCACAGATTCCAGGAAACACAAACATGGTTAAAACACAACCAAAAGAATGGAGAACCATCCACACTGCTTTTCTTCAGCTCTGCAGAGAACACCAAGCCTATCAAAACATTAACAAGCAAGCTGGCTCCTGCTGGGTTATTAGAGAAAAATGTGACCCATCCATCTGAACAGATCTGTCACAGAGCTCTGCAGAACTGTGCCTGGCACAGCTGGGGACTGCGTGGCATCATCATTTTTTAATTACAGAAAACAATGCTTCCAAAGGAACACAAACTAGAGCACAAGCCTGGAATCAGAGCCCAAACATTTCGAGGTGAAGCTGACACAGGGGGTTTCCATCTGGCACTGTTTGGGTGGCTGTGGTTGTCTCTGCCTCTCCTGCTGTGAGCAGCACACGGGCTCAAAAATGCACCAGGAGCACTCCAGACACACCCCAGTGCAAGCAAAGGTAAGAAATAATTGGGGAAAAAATAGAAATCCATGCATCTGAGAGCATAAATTCTCTTTATCCTTCTGCTTTTATCCATACTCATTTTTTGGGGGGCTGCCTGCATAAATTCTCTTTATCTTTCTGCTTTTATCTATACTCATTTTTTGGGGGGCTGCCTGCATAAATTCTCTTTATCTTTCTGCTTTTATCCATACTCATTTTTTGGGGCTGCCTGCTCCATTCCTCACAGTGGGAGAGGTGCTGGTGGAATCCAGAGCAGCAGAGGCATTCCTGGGATTGGGAATTTGCAAAGCCCCACCTCCTGCCCACACCCAGGATAAAATAGTGGGTACAAATCCAGCTGCAAACAGCTGGAACCATTCTTGGAATATTTCAGCTGACTGGTTACAGATAATATTTTCTGTTTTCAGCAGAACTGGGAATTAATCAGCACTTTGAACCTCAGCAGCACAGGATTACACAAAGCTGCTGTGATACATTGGAATTTATAAATTATGTTGTAATTTAGCTAATCACCAGAGAGATACCAGCACAATACAGGATTAAATTCCATCTTAAATTCTGGGAACACTTACTGTCTTTGTGGCACTTTATACAAAACCTTTCCAGCTAAATTCACCCAAACCACTTGGGATGGCTGAAATCAAAGGCTGCAATTTTTCCCCAGCTTGGCCCAACCTGAAATATTCTGGTTAGGCTTGGAAACTTCTAAGGAAAAAAAATATTAAGATAACAATTGGACTTTGGCTGCTGAGAATCCCACCAGCATGCCACATTCCTGTTCTGGAGGGGGGAAAAATATACTGGAACACACCAGAAATTAATCTCTGCTTCCACAAAGGGGTAGAATAAATTTACTAGAGGGTTGTTCTGGTCAAATCTATTAAAACATACACAGAGCAGGTTCTCCTAGAGGTGGGGAATGAACTGTCCCTCATTTTACCAGTGTTTCATTCAGATCCAACAGAAGAAAATCAGTAAGAGGTGGGGTGAGAGTGCAGAGGTTTTACATCCAACCCCGGCTCCTGCAAGAGCACTCCTTGTACAATCCTGATCCTCACACCCATCTGGGGCAGTCAGGAAGTTCTCTGGAGTGGAGAGGATCATGTCAGGGAACACTCAACCTCACATTCTTACCTAAAGAATAATTCTTAACTGAGGAGCCCAGAGATTGGCATCTTCTAGCACAGCTGACAGCTCTGCACTTCTCCACAGGTTTCTCTGCTCCAGGGAAAAAAAACAAAGAGGGGACTGTGAAAGTTTGCAGTCTGGATTAGCAGTAGGTGTTTTGGATGAACACTGTGCTGAAGTAATGGTTTCAACACCTCTTTTCAGGATCACAGGTCAAATTCATCTTTCCTCCAGCAAGCAGGAGATATTGGTCAGCAATATGATCAGCCCTGATTTCCAGGGATTTCTTTGTAATGCCTGTCTGCTCTTGTTCCTACCAAAACAGGCAGCTGAGTGTGCCAAGCAGATTGTGGTTTCAGGGATTTTTTTGTTGATTTGGCTTCCACAAGCCCAAGCAAAATCTTACACAATAAAACCAAAACAGAAATTAGTATCTTCTCTGTGGCAACACTGGCACAACCCTGGCAAACTCACATTTGTTGTCTTGGAAGCCACCTTCATTCTCCAATTCAATCACAAATGGCTTGCCTGGATTTGGGACACACCTTTAAACACTTCACCTAACCATGACAGGACAGCAGCAGCTCAGACAAGGTGTTTTGTTGCACTTTTTATTTCTAAAGCCTAGCAGTGGGTAAACACCCAGCACCCAAAGCTGCTTGCACAAGAGAGATGGATGTGCATGGCTGGGAGACAGCTCACTCACATGTTTTAACAAGTGCCCTCAAAAAGAATGTTCCAGGCAGGGTTACATTTCTGCCTAAGCCTCCCAGAGCATCAGCTTCCCCTTGAACACTTGATAATCCTAATTTGGGACTCATCAGAGGTAAACAGCGTTTGCCTTTGCAAGCAGGTGCTAAGCAAGTGATACACTACTCCTGATTTCACAATTAAAAAGCAAAGTTCAGCACATTTTGTTTACAGTTACTATAAATAATAGCCTGGGGGGAGTGAAGAACTTCTGAGAGTAACTTATTTCCTATGTTCAGTGACCTCAAACAAGCCTATGACATCCCTGCTTCGGGAACACAGATGATCCTCAAGCAAATTCCATGCAAATCTTAATCACTACCAGTAAAGAAACTAAATCAGAAAATCCAGCATCCTCTAAAGCAGCAATCTGAATACAAGACATAGCCTGCAGTGGCTGTAATTTGTACCACCACTGACAAGCCAGGAGAACAAAAATATCTGGTATAACTGCCCCAGGGTGACTCTCCTCCCCACAAAAACGACAACAAAAATGAAGTAATTGTTTTTAAAATCACAGAATGTCCTCAGTCAGACAGGACCCGTGAAGATCATAAAGTTTTCCATGGATCTGCTTAGGGATCCGTTTTTCAGGTCAGCTTCTCTCTGAAAACTGATCCTCACTCTCTTACTGACAGCTTCTACTCAGAGAAAGAAAAAAAAATGGTTAACTACAGATGAATTGATTTCAAGTAGGAATGAAAAGCCCATATGAGGAAAAAATTAAGGAATTCAGTGTTTGGCTAAAATGAATGTGAATACAAATCCAGGATTGTTCTGCTTTGGTTTAAATAATATTCAACCAGCTCTGAGACTGAAAATAACAACCATGCCAGAAGCAAAGAAAGGATTTTTGTTTTACACGTGTAACTCCACCACTTTATAATCTGCAAATCAGCAGCAAGTCAGCTCTAGGGTCACTTTCTTATGGATGGTACTCAACAAAAAACACCCTTAAGGAGAAGAGCTGCCTGCACCACTGATTATCAGCAGGACACTTCAGTATTTAACAAACAACTGTGAACACTACCACGGAGGGTTATCCCATGATGTGGAGGCTGAAGGAGTGGCTAACCCTTGGAGCAGACCAGGATCTGCCAATCTGCAGCACAGGCTCGCTGGCAGAAGGCTGGAGCTCAGCATCAGCTCAGACAAGAACTGCAGTCTTCTTTCTGTCCTCCAACATCTCCTCTGGCATGTGCCTCCTGCTGTCCTTCCCAGCTGGGACACAGGAGCTCTCCCTTTTCTTCCTTTGCACCAACTTCTCATCTTCATCAAGGAAACTCTTTTCCTCAGGTTCTTCACCTCCACCTTCAGGAACAGACAGAGCTCAGAGAAGACTGGGAGCCATGCTGTGCTCCCACAGATTTCTTGTCATCTCCTGGAGGGACCAGGGGTCACAAAGCCAAACTGGCAGCTTGCTGTTGTAGAGAAAGCCCAAAGCTACACTCAGGCAAAACCACATAGCCAGGTAAACTTTATTTATAAACATACAAACTCCTGAATGACTGTGCTGAAAACACCAGGACCACAGGCCCCAAAGGCAGATCAACACCTCTTTGACGAGTATTACAAAGGACAACTGTTACAGACATCATCAGCTTCTCTCCCTCTCCTTTGAAGGGAAAACACAGCTAAGTGTGAACTCCCCATGGCAAAGATCTGCATGATCTGGTATCCTCCAACAGCAGACAAGTTGCTGGCTGCACTGAAGCAGTGTCCAGAGCTCCTGGTCCAGCACAGTTTTATTGTCACAGTGCTCAGCTGACGTGATTTAATGAGGATGATGATTTAACTCCTGCCAGGGAAGCTATCTCCTCCAGATGGGAGGAGGAATACTTTACAAGGAACATGTTAAAAACTGAGGGTTGGGAAAAACCAGATCCCATCTTCCCTCCAACAGGACACCCTAAAGCAAACAGTCTCAATATCTTATGCTAAAATTATGTTCTTTTCTATTGCTTTTTAGCATGTCCTTCCCATTACCTCCCAAAGATGAAATCCTATCAGGAAGACCCCTATGTGCTTCCCACTCCATCCTGAAACTACCACAGTCCAGTGGAGTTGGACTGCCCCCCACCCTGCCACAAGAGCTGATATTTGCTGAACCAAATCCCAGCTTTTCAAAGCTGAAACCACCTCTGGTTAATCAGCTCAGCTTACATCACTGGCACGAAGTCAGTTTTTCTTTGCCTCTTTTTCTTCAAGAGGCCAGGAAACCTGAATGTGATATGGCTCTAGTTCTTCTGGAGTGACATAGTCTGGAGCATTGCCCATCAGGTCTCGTCCCCTGAAGGATTTTGGAAAGGCAATGACGTCCCGGATACTTGGAGCATCAACAATGAGGGAGATCAGCCTGTCAAGTCCTACAAGCAGAAAACAAATGGGTGAAACACTTGAGTTATGGCTCTGGATTACCTCCCCTGAGCCAGAAAAATCAGAAAGATTGAGGAGGTAATATCATTGAGCTTGAAGAAAAAGAGTGAAGCAAGTAAGGGAGAGGAAAAATTAATCTCAGCTGGTGGTAGAGAAAGAGATTTGCCTCGAGAGCAGAAATGTCCACCAAAATAAAGCAATTCAATATTGCAGGAAGTTCTGTAACACAGCAAGGGCTTCAGGACACTGACAGCAAACACAGCATAACAAAACCTGGGCAGCTGAATGGCAGAACCCTGGCAGGGCTCCTCTGCTTTACAGCTCAGAGCTCTGCATCAACCAGTTTGGAAGGATTACAATCACTAAGAATTCAAGAGAAGCAAAAACATCTGGGTGACAGGATGGAGGAAAGTCAAACTGGAAGACCACAGGTCAAAAACACCTTTGTTTTTCACAGGCTTATTTATTTTGGTGAGTGTAGGGAGGGTGTTAGTGGTTGGTTGGGTTTTTTCCCCCCTCTTTCTTTAAACAACAAACTTGCATTGTTCTAGGGAAAAAACAAACCCTGACATTTTCTGAAATTAATGAGCAAAACAGGTGAGGAAGAAGGGAAGTGAGACAGCAGCAGAGGGGAAGGATGTGAAACACAAAGTCCCATTGCTGTGCCATGCAACAGGGATCCTGCTCTGGCTGCACAGGAATGGGAACAAAGCTGACCCAACCTCACTGAATGTAGGGTTTGCAGCTCAGCAGGTAAGGACCATCCTTAGAGCCACCAATGTCCTTGCTTAGGACCTAAATCCCACTGTGACTCTGGGGAAGAACACCCCCAACTTTCTGCTCCTGATGACCACACTTCTGTTTCTTTCCACAAAGCTGCTGCAGAGATGGAAGCACCAAGGCTTCTCCTAACAACCATGAGCCTTGTTCCTGGGATCTAGTATGCACACTAAAAAATCACCTGCATCTGTAGAGCTACAGATCACTTACCTAAAGCAATTCCTCCGTGAGGTGG
This sequence comes from Sitta europaea, assembly GCA_013400255.1. Lineage (NCBI taxonomy): Eukaryota > Metazoa > Chordata > Aves > Passeriformes > Sittidae > Sitta > Sitta europaea. The sequence continues at coordinate 13,146 of VXBS01001130.1, read as the reverse complement.
AGCTCCAAATTCCAAAGCCTCAATCAGATGGGAAAGCACCTCAGAATCCTCCTGCCAAATTACATTAAGAGGTGTCACTGGACAAGCACTGCTCTTCCTATTAGCAACACAAGATGAAGGTACAGTGAAATCATCCAGTGCTCAGGGCTAGGAGTTATGTCTTTACCTGAGAAGCACATGAGTGTTTCTTTCAGAATATGCAATTAATATTTAAATTAATTAGTGCTTTTAAATCTCCAGGAGAGAGTTAGAGGCATCTGTGGGTGTTACCTTCAGCACTTTCTCCAGCACAAAACGCTGTTGTTCTGCACTGTGAATTCTGATGGAGCCACCTCCAACCTCACTGCCATTGAGCACGAGGTCGTAGTGCTGGCTCCGGACCTGCAGAGAGACAGGGACAGGCACCCTGGTGAGGCTGGGCCACAGCTGCACCTCAAACCAACCTGCACACAGGAGCCAAAGACACTGGCAATGAAGACATGGAAGCCTGTGAAACTGCTCTCTCAAGGGTACATTGCAATTCAGGTACATGCTGAAGGCATGGACTGCCTTGGACTGATGTGGGAGGAGAACAAATCCCTTTGAAAAGTTCATCAAACCTGAAGCAAATGGCATGGGTCAGAATATAAGATTTCTGTTTCCTATAAACTCCCTTTGCTGGCACACATGTGAATACTTGCTATTTGCAAGAATCAGGAAGTCATCTCTTCCAGAGATGTACAGTGGCATAGAATCACAATGGTTTGGGTTGAGAGGGACCTTAAAGATCCTCTAGTTCCAACCCTCTGCCATGGCAGGGACACCTTCCACTATCCCAGGATGCCACAAGCCACATCCAGCCTGGCCTTGGACACTGCCAGGGATGGGTCAGCCACAGCTGCTCTTGGCAATCTGTGCCAGGGCCTCACAGGGAAGATTCTTTTTCTTAATACCAATCCAAGCCTACCCTCTTTCAGTTTAAAACCATTTCCCCTTGTCCTATCACTGCTTGCCCCTGCAAAATGTCCCTCTCCAGCTCTCCTGTAGCCTCTTTAGGCACTGGAAAAGACTCTAATGTTGCTCCTGAGCCTTTTCTTTTCCAGGCTGAAAAACCTCAGCTCCTTCAGCCTTTCCTCATAGCAGAAGTGCTCCAACCCTTTGATCATCTCAGCAGCCTCCTCTGGACTCATTCCATCTTCCTTGTGCAGCCAGTCCCATGAAGCAACATCTCTTTTGACACTAAACCCTGGTTTTCCATGGGAGCAGCTGTGAAAGAGGCAGCAGGGCAGGCATGAGGTTGGTTACCTTGGTGGGGTCAGAATACAGGAGGCTGGCATCTGAAGGATGAGGGGCAGTGAAGGGGTGATGAGCAGATTCCAGCTCAGTGGGATTCTCAGCCTTGGGGAGGAAAAGGGGGAAATCCACCACCCAGAGGAAGTGAAAGGCTCTGGGATCACGGAGTGCCAGCCCAGCTGCCTCCAGGAGGTTGGCACTCAACAATCTCAGGGCTCCTAATGCAGAGCACTGCAACAGAGAAGGGAGAGATGAGCCAGGGTGATTTCACCCTCAGGGAAGTCACTCAAACACCAACCAGGGAAAGGGTGTTCCATAAAGGAAGTAATGCTGTTATGCTTTGTTGCCTTGAACACTTTTGCCTCCTATCCAGAAATGTATCACCTTCACCAAGCAAGGAGCTTGAAACTCCATTTTTTCCAACTATTTCATCTTCATAACTTTCTTAGACTAATGTCCAGCTCCACACATGTGGATTAACTGGGGGAGCATGTGTAAGATCCACAATTTACAGACAGTGAAATGAAGGCACAGAAAAGAATACAACAATGCTGGCTAATGAGCAAAGTGTGACACCTTATAAAGAAACAATGCTTGGAAGGCAACATCTGCTGGCAAGATTAGAGAGAAGGGGAGGGAGAGAATCTCCCACCATTGCTGCTAATAAGCCACACACTTATGTGAGACACAATTACCTAGCTGACCTCATTTTCCAATCTGTCTGATGCTTTAAAAATGAAGTTACAAGAAAAGAAGGCACTGATTTGTTGCAGGGTATTTTATATTTCAGCCTTCATTTCCCTTACAATTCTGCTGCCCAGAATTTGACTGGGGGCCATACAAATAATGGGTACATTTCATGCTTTATTTGCTGTTGCTATAGCTGCCTTTCCAGAGAAACAGAAAATTAGATGATGACCTATTTTAATAATAATAAGAATCAGACTAAGGTCAGATAACATCAAAACCATCATCAGCAACATTCAACTCACAGAGCCACCCATGAAATGCCTCCTACCACTTGCTTGTGTTCTCCAGCTGCCAGCAGCACCACATCATCCTCCTGCATGTTCAGGGCCTGGATGAGCTCTGACTGCTCCTTCTCACCAAGGAACTTGGTAAGCAGAGACTTCAAGCTCCCATCAGGCCTGCGGCTGATTTCCATGATTTCCTGGGGAAAGGGAAGGGGATGTTCAGTGCAGTGCTGCCCTCTCTCGCCTCCAAGTGTCACAGGCTCAGGCTCTGACTTTCAGCTCCCAAAACCTGCTCTCCTACCTCCCTCTGCCTTCATCAGTTTGTCACTCACCCTCCCCAAAGCCTCAGGAGAGTTTCTGTCTCACCTGGTTAAACTGGGATTTTGCAGACTCCTTCAATGACTCCAAATCTTTATTTGTAAGATATTTCTGGGCAAAGAGCAAGAGAAGACACAGCAAAGATCAGCTTGGAAAACCTGACTAGGTAACAAATCTACTGACTAAGCTGGTTCCAAACTTCTCAATTGTTTTGTTTCTAGTTCAAGTTCTTATGAGGGCTGTGGAACAGGGCAGGGTCCTCAGCACTGGGCTGGGGGTCTGCTCTGAGGGCTCCTTTCAGGAAGAGATCCCTACAGATCTACACTTTTTTTCCCCCTCTCACAGATAAATGTATCTGCTCAGATCACTGCCTCCAGCCTGCAGAAACAAGGTTACACCACCACACTGTGGATGGGCAATGCAGAGCTCAAACTGGAGGAAGAACAGAAAAAAAACCTGGGCTGACTCTTGCATGCAAAGCCATGCAATAAAGCAGGACATGAATCAAGACCTTGATTTTTTTTCATCTACTCCAGTGTTCAGGGTGGGTCTAGCTGCCACTTTTGTGTTGCTCAAACACCTCTCATGGGAAGCCACTAACTTGCATTTTGTGCCAAAAGGAAAGGAATCCCAAGGGGAACCATGGCCATGAAGCCCTGTTCCTCAAATAAAACTCAATATTCACAGCATTTGTTTTTTCCATACTGGCCAAGCTACAAAGATGCCTACAGCCAGAATTAAATCTGTTTCCATGCCAAAATGCAGGGCTATGTCAAAAGTCTTCCACATCTATTGTCAGCATTGGATTTGATCCATGACATTCTCATTACAAGACACAAATTGTACCCAAAAATGCAGCTGAGAAGGACATGGAACCACCTGACCCTTCCCTGCCTCTCCCAGAGCTGTGCCATGCCCAATCCAGTCACAAGGAACAAGATTTATTATTGAGATGCACATCAAAAAGGTGACAAAAATCAAGGTGAGACCCTGAGAGGGTTCCCTATCCTCATGGGATCTTGCAGCTCTATTGTTTTCCTCCTCTCCCTAAGGATAAAATACTCTTTCTGTTGCCTTATCATTCTAACACCATTCAGCCCAACCTGACATGGGCTACAACCAATCCCAAGTTCCCTTAAGAACACCAGTAATAGCAAGGAACATTTCCATACCAACAAAGGAATTCAAATTGGCATTTTATTTATTCCACATAAACCACAAACAGGATGTAAGAGCATCACTTACCACTCCCTGAGGGATACAAATGGCTCTGATGGAGCCATGTGGGTAACTGAGGGCTTTCTGCACGAACTGAATGTTTGAACCTTGTAAAACATCACTGATATCCACAATCTGACAAAGGAGAGAGCACAGGGAAAAGCACTGCTGGTGAGAATACAAAGCAAAAATTCCTGCACCTGTTCCCTTTTAGGAGCTTTTGCTCCTGAAACAGTCAAGATGCACTGCTCCCTAACACTACCTCACCTTTAAAATAAAGTTTCATTAGAACATAAATTTTTCACAGTTAACTGATCAAATCCTCTCTTCTTCAGCAGACTACACAAAGCAGCAGCAATGAGACAGGCACCTTGGGTAAATTACAGCACTCAAAACTCCAGCCAACCATGTATCCATGTTCCAAAGGTTATTAAAACACTGACTGAAAGGAAAAGCTGCTAGCTACCAATGGGCAAACCCTCACCTTCATCCCAAAGCGAGTGTCTGGTTTATCAGTGCCATACTCAGCCAGTGCCTCCTCATATGTCATGGAAGGGAAAGGAGTCATAATGGAGCCTCTTTCCTCAGGCCAGGAATGTTGCAGGAGGCCCTCTACGAGCCTCTGGATCCCAGCTTGATCTACAAATGACATCTCTATGTCTATCTTAAAAGAGAGAAGAAGGAGAGGAATGCCACATTAGTTACAGGTTGTGTTTTCACTGCTACTTGTGAGTACAAAGCCAGCAAAACAAGGAACAGCACACGAAATGACATCACAGCACGACTGCATTAGGCTGGGAAAGTGCTTAGGATCACCCTCCAGGCTGATGACTCAGGCAACAGCCTACTGGGAGAGTGAATGAGGTAAGGATGACAAGGACAGAGAAGCAGCCTTGAGGGAACCAGGCTAACTCAGGCTGCGGTTTCAAGGCTGAGGAATGGGATGTCTGACCTAGCAGGACAGGAGGAGATTGTATCATCAAAGCAAAGTCACTGCTGCAATGCAATTGCCACATCTGCACCTGGGGCACTGCAGCTAGCCAAGGACAGGAACCAGGCAGGATTCCCAAGGGCCGTGTCTGTGAAACACACAGCAAACAGCTCCCTACCCCCCAGGCAGCACCAGACTAGCACTGACTGAGCCTCCAGAAGGGACAACAGCTATGAGCCCCTTGGGTTGAGGAGCAGGGGCAAGGCAGCAGGGGCTGCTCACCTGGGTGAACTCTGGCTGCCTGTCAGGCCGTGAGCCCTCATCCCGGTAGCAGCGAGCGACCTGGAAGTACCTGCAGTGACACTTGGACTAAGAAAACAATGGCAAGTATCCTGAAGCTATAGAATTGATCATACAAAAGACAAGGAAAAAAGGAGTAAACCTGAGAGAGAGCACTCTGTTCCCACAGCAGATGATCTTTGCTCCTATCCTTTCAGAAGAATGGAATTTTGAGTGGAAGCAACTCTATCAGCAGCTGTATCCATCTCCAGCCATATCTTCCAGAGGCCCATGGAGACTGCTAGGTGAGCTGTGCCCCAAGGGCAGCACACTCAACTCTGTCTTCCACCTTCCACTCCACTCCAGGACTCTCCTGACAGCCATGCCAACCACTCAGACAAGTCTGAGTTCACCGTGTGAACACTTGGCTGTCTCCCTGTGCATCCATTTGCTTTGGGGAAGCAAGCCCAATCAAAAGCTGGGCACCCTGATATGCTTTTCCTTGTCTCAGTCATGCTCAGCTGCCCAGCCTCACCTCAGTTAGTTCTGTAGGTCACTCCTGGAGCAGCTTTTATCATACAGCAGATTTTCTGCCCTTCAGGGAGGTTCTGCTTCAGATCAGGTTTCCATTTTACAAAGCAGTAAAAATTTCAGCTTTCCAGAAGGACACATTTCATCTGACTATAAAGTCCCAAGTATTTTAGGTTCCCTCTTCAAGGCACAAATTCTTGGCAGTAAGTTTTTTTCACAGATAAAGCAATCAAACCCCAGACAGGACATGCAGAGGAGTCCAAGAAACTCTTACCTGTCCAGGCCTCCAACCATGAGGAGCTGCTTGAACTGCTGAGGACTCTGTGGCAGAGAGTAGAACTTGCCTGCTTCCCTCGAGGGCACAAGGAATTCTTTAGCTCCCTGGCATCAGAAAGAAAATTTACAGAGTTCAGCAAGCAAGCAGCCCCAACTCCTGACAGAGCAAACACTGGAAGTGCAAGAGGAAAGGATCTATTTTCCCCATTTGTGAGGAAATGGCTGTTTGTACATCACACTTGACATTTGTTAACCAACTTGGACCAAAATATCCCAAAGGAGAATTCTCTGCCTTCTACTCAGAGATTAATGCATAACAGACCATCCAAGACTGGAGTTTAAATGCAAGAACTCCAGGTTAGCTGCATCAGCAATTCCTCAGCTACAGCTCTCTTCTCTCTGACTCTTTTAGAAATTAAAGAAAGGAATATAAGATCAGAAATTAAATTGAGTATGACCTCTACAATAGCCTATTGGTTAGGAGATAAATGCTGAAAAGACAGTGCTTCAAAGTTTTTTGAGTTTATAATGCCAGGACAGACTTGAATTCAACATGTGCTCTACAAGGCAGAAGTTTATTTGCTTTGAAGGTTCAAAACAAGTTATCACCTCTCTCTCACTCTGCTTTTAAAAGGATCTGTGGATGGTATCAGAAGTTCCACAAAGCTGTTTTTTAGCAAGGGTAAAAAAAAGAAGGCTGAGTGGCAACTGGGAATGATTCAGCCCTGACTGTGTAGCTGCAGGAGGCCAAAAAGCATCACATACATACCCCTGGGGTTCTTTTAAACAGAGTTGGAGTTTCTACATCCACGAACCCTGGGGAGCAAACACAGAATATGCTGAGAGGAGGGAGAACTAACATGACAGAGCAGGTTAGAGTAGGGTTAGTCAGCAAAATAGGTCAACTAGCACACCATGGAGCCTCTCCAAAACCAACACACTTTACTACTTCTAATCATTATTCCTGTAATGACAGATCTAAAGGCTCTGAGCTACTCTGATGTACTGCCAGAATTGTTGATGACAGAGGACTCCAAACAGGCTGAAAAGGAGTTAATTCTCTATCTATTCTGAACCAGGCACTGATTTTCTAAAAAGCACCTCCTGATTTTAAGAGAAGCAAAAGCCCTAAACAAAATCCATCCCTCTGACATGCCTCAACTGGGTGAGCAAAAGAGGAAAACCACCTGCAAAGAGTCTTTTCTCATTGGAAACAGCTAATTTGGAACAACTGGCTTGCAGCATGCCAAGAGATTTCAACATACTTTATTCTTCAGGCCTGACAATATCCCACTAAAGACCCCACCACAAGCAGACATGTCCTCATTAAGTGGGACCAGTCTAGAGTAGCAAGTTGGTTAGGACTAGGAAAAAGCAGCAGGGAGAGCTGAAATGTTTGCTGCACTCTGTCCTCCTGATGCCTAAAGGGGGGAAATGATGCCTTAAGTTTCATATATTGAATATTTCATATTCAGCTTTCATGCTTTCCAGATTCTGTACTGCAGTAGTCTATAACTCTGAACTCCATATCAAGTGCCAGCCAGTTCTCCTCCCAGCTCAGGCACACAGAACAATCCTTTCCCAGCCCCACAACCAAGGACACCGCTGCAGCTTCAGCCCCAAAAAGTGAAACAGCAGAGAATGGATGAGAGCAAGCTGGGATCTGGGTGGGACTGCATCACCTGGAGCTGCAATGGGACAATTGAGCCCAATGTGGGAATGGACCCAANTGAGCCCAGTGTGGGAATGGACCCAAACTGATCAAAGTGGGAGAACTCGTGACTCAGGGTCCATCTGGGCTGCAGCTCCAGCCAGGCTCTGGCACTGCCCAAGGTGTGTCCTGTGAAGGCCTTTTAATAAACCCTGCTTTATTCCTTTAACACTTTTGTGTGTCTTGTATTTGTCTAGGCTGTGTTGTGGGTAGCCTCTCCAGGCATTGCTCAAGCAGCTCCCTCACTGTTGGGGGTTGGGTCCTCTTGTAGAATTTTTTTCCCCTAAGACGCCAGCGAACTGATCTCTGGGTACTTATGGATAGTTAAGAAAGACAAAAGAAGTGGCTGAGGTGGAGGAAGAGGAGGAACACGTGGACTTCACTTTTGGGAGTGTGCTTGTCTGGGGAAGAAAACAGCAGGCTGTGGTGTTCAGACTTCGGGGGGGGGAGATTTTTTTCTTTCACTGGCACCACTGGAGGGGAGTTGGGGGTTTCCTGCCACGGTCTCTTGGTGTGTGCCCTGGGAATCCTGAACCAGGCCCCGGGAATCCTGAGCTGCAGTTCCTGCTCTCCCCCTCACTGCTCCTTCACTCCTGCTCTGAGTGTTCTCCATGTCTCAGCCTGCACCCCCTGCCCTGCTGCAGCCCCAGCCACCGCCGGGGAGCTTCTGATCCCTCTCCAGCATCCCAGGACTCTGCACCACAGCTGTCTGTGTCAGGAACTGCCCCCAGGGGAAGGGTGCCAGCAGCAGAGAAAACTGAATGTTTCCCTGGTTCTGTCTGTTGTTCATCTCATAGTTATTATCGTTCTGTTTTGCCTTGCTGAACACAAGTAAAGAACTGTTATCCATATCCGCACACCTTCACCCGAGAGCCCCTTAATCCTAAAACTACAACAGTTCGGAGAGAGGAGTTTTTTTTTGCATTGTCCATCTCAGGAGAGGGTCCTGCTGGTCCTTAGCAGACACCTGCCCCCCGAAGGCAGACACTCAGACACTCACCGTGCAGATTGCAGAGATACTCGCGCATGCTCATCACCACGCGCGACCTCAGGCGCAGGCTGGACTGCAGGCGGCAGCTGCGCAGGTCCAGGTACCGGTACTGCATCCGCAGCGCCTCGGATTTCTGGGCAGGACACAGAACCAGGAGGGGGAGACAAAATTCAAATGGCATGGCTAGTGAAGGTGCTCCTAAAGCCACAGGGGAAAAGCTAAAATAGGGGTGGTGCTCGGTGTGGGGAGCAATGCAGCTGTTAGCCACAACCTACACGAATACGGTGATCGCTTGAAACTCAAAAACAAACTGCCAAACAAAAGTTGTGGCTGCCCCCTTCCTGGAATTGTTCAAGGCCAGGCTGGATGAAGCTCTGAGCAACCTGGTGCAGTGGGTGGCATCCATACCTGTTACTGTGATGCAGATAGGTACACACAGTAACACACACAACAGGGGTTCAGGCAGAGAAGAAGAAAAGAACTCTCCAGTTTATTGTTGACCTCGTGTCTATAAGTTTCTGGACAGTGATCAGAGATTGGACAGAGAAGTTGCCACCTCTCCATCTCCACTGGTCACTTGAGAAGTCCATCAGGTGATATCTTTTCACAAAGGAATGTAAATCTGATTCTTGTTTATCTTACAGTTCGTGAGAACTGACTCCATTATCCCAAAACAAATTAGAAGGCTGATTTCCAGGGACAACACACACCCATGGCAGGGGGCTTGGAGCAAGATGATCTTTAAGATTCCTTCCAAGCCAAACCATTCTGTGGTTCCATGAGTCAAATATAACAGCTTCATTTCACACTCAAAAAAAACAACATAGCCCCATTTCTTTCACTCTTTCTTCTACCATCAGTTCTTCCAGAAATCTGGAATCATTCAAGCCTTGTTTTCTGCTTAGCTCTCATTGGAAATAAATCATCCCAGCAAATAAACAGCACCAGTTTTAAATACCATCATTCCTCCAAAGTGAAGTGGGGATAACCAGACTCAGCTCTCAAATGTTTTGCTATCATCCTGGGCAAATTCCCAATTTAATGAAAAGCCACCACTTTGATAAGAAAAAGAAAAGAAAAGCACAGACACCTTGATAAAATCCTTGATTTCAAAAGGCAGCTTCTTGCAGGAGTTTAGGATCTCTGCAGTCTCTGCCTTCACTTCAATATCCCCTGTTGGCATTTTCTAGAACAAAAAGGCAAGAAAAATGAAACTCAAAACAGTTGGACAAAGGTCTTTCACAGATGGTCAAAGGGAAAAAAAGAAGCAATGTGATTACCCTCCCTGCCTTCTAACACAGTGCATAAGTCAGAGAGCTTCTCCCAAGGACAGATTTCTCCCAGATTTCCCTTCTGTTCAAACACAAGCCACCTCACCAAAGATGGCAGCTTCTTTCCCAGTAGCTTACTGGTCTCTAAACACATCAGCCTCAGCCAAACCACACAGTGCAGGTTTCAGTGAGCAGCAGCAGCATTTAATACAAGTCAAAAAAGGCAAATTAAGAAGAACTTCTCAGAACTTCCAGCTCTAAACACCAGTTCTCAGAACTGGTCTTCTTTTGTCTCTGTCCTGAGGGAGGGCAGGCAGCTCCCCTCATGTAGCACTGAGGCACAGCAAAGTTCACTTGATCCTGCAGGACTCTTCCTATTTATTAAGGACACACAACCTTCCCACAAAATGAGAAATGAATAAAAAAAAAAAAATAAAGGCATTGCTTGAAGCCTGGATTTTAAGTGGACTTCTACAACATGGAGCAAAAAGGAGTTATAATAATAAATACAGTCCTCTTTTTAGACCTGCCAGTTTTGTGTACAATCCTGAAAGATCAATCCACAGCTGATTACAATGACAGCTGAGGAATGCAGAACACTAAAAAATTTTTCAACCTCTGCTTCCTATACAAGGAGACCAGCAAAACCAATAAAGAGATCACCACACGCCGTGGAACTCGAAATGACAATATCTATTTTCAAGCAAAAGAAATTCCCAGCACACTTGAGAAGCCTGGAAAAGCCAGCATTATCCTTGCAAAGGGCTGGGATCCAGTTTAATTTGTGGGTGCATGTTATCTGACACAGCATTTACCTCACCTCACACTGTCTGAGGATGGGCTGTCACACCACCAGAACCTGTGCAATGCTCTGACACAAAGCCCACCCCATTCCCACCACCCAGGGTGGTTTCCTTCAAGGAATAAAAGCCCTGAGAGCCCCTCCCACTCCATGCTCACCGGATTCTCCTGCCCCAGGGGCCGAGGGGACACTGTGCCAGTGACTCTCAGCACAGACTCCAGCGGGGCGTTGGACAGCAGCTCCTTCACGTGGGAATGTGCCTGCAGGGAGAGCACGGAGCTCACAGAAATTCAAAGAGCAGGACAAAGGCACTGTGGCCAAGCACCTCAATCCCAAATCACTCCTCAAAGCAGGGGAAACAGCACTGATGTTGCTGTTGCAGTGTCAGGTCACTGCTCTGAGGATACTTTAATCTACCTGTGAGCTCAGTTCACAAAGTCCTTCCTTCTCTCTGTGGCTGCTGAAGCCAAGCTACCAAAGGAAAAATAAATGGGTAGCACTTACCTCATCCTGAGGAATGACAACCTGGGTCAGTCCCTGGAAATCCCTCAAAACCAGAAACAGGCCTTGTCTGATCCATGAAAAGCACAAAAGGAAGAATATTTTTTTCACAAATTTAGTAATTTCTACTTTTTAAAGCATATGGTAACTGGCTACACTTTTAGTACCCTGCAACTCATCCCAATGCACTTCCAAGTACTGAATTACAGACACTTTTCCCACACCTGAACAATTTATTTCACATTGTGACAAGCCTCAGACAACATGCAAATAACCAGGAGAGGCAGGATTTTAATTTGAGTTTTCATGCATGCAGAGCAGGGTGAATTTTCCTGCTGGGAAACATCATTCAGCTAAAAACAATTAAATGAGCAATAAAACTGAAGTTCACATGGAATAAAAACAACAACAAAACCCAATCATAAGTCAAGAAGGGGAAGGCTTGTCCCAAAAAAAGTTCCACACAAACAATCCACACTGCCAGACCCAGAACCACAAATCTTGATTTCCTCAAGCTGCAGAAGGGACAGCTGCCATTGTGCTTTATCTATCAAAAAAGTGCCCCATGGGACATGCTCTGGTGTCTTTAAAAACAAGATCACCACAATCACATTGCAATAATCCTAACTCCTTTTCCACAACTGCTCAAAGATGAGACACCCAGGACCTCCTAAAATCAAAAAACCCATCACTGCAGAGCAGTGCTGGATGAAACACAGGTTACACTGGATCTGGCAAATAATCATCTCCATTTTCACCATGGTTTGCATTTACCTTTGATATTGAACCCATCCATACAGGGTCACCTTCTGTCCCACGTGAGCAGAACGCAGCTCTCCACACGTGTTGGTCCGAGTGACAAAGCTGTTGAAGTCTCAAATAAAATATATATGCATATGTATAAAATCTCTCATGGCTTTTGCAGATGAGACAGAATAATTAATAGAGTTTTCCCTCTCAACACAATTTATACATATATGGAGAAGTTACTTTATATATAGGTACTATGTCATAAACATGAAATGAAGCTAGTCTAAATCCCAGTATTTTAAACAGGGATTATTTATGTTTCTCAGTTAAACATATATAAAAAGGTACTTGAACCCAGCCTCACTGCAAACTATTGCCCAGCGAATTTCAGGAGCAAGAGACACAAAAATCACAGATGAATCCTGAGCGACGCTGACAATCCCACATTTAAATTTAGGATCAAGGCCCTCAAAGCTCATTTCAATCCACCCCCCTGCCAGGGCAGGGACACTTCCCACTATCCCAGGTTGTTCAGAGCCCCATCCAGCCTGGCCTGGGGCACTGCCAGGGATTCTGGGCAGTTGTGCCAGAGCCTGCCCACCCTCAGGAGGAAGAATTTTTTCCAATATCCCATCCAAAGCCATTCCCCCCTTGTCCTGCCACTGCGGTTCCCGGCGGCGACACAGCAGAACGGGGCGTGACAAACCAAGAGATAAACGCGCCCACTTTTTAATTTAAAAGAACTAAAGAGGACACCCGCCGTGCAGGTGTAAATTGAACAGTTCCTGCCTAAAGTGACTGGGAAAAGGCCTGAACCAGGGTTACAGAAAGCCTTGCACAAATCCCCGTGTGCCTGCAACCGCGGCCTGAGTTATTGAACCAAACGCAGCGTTTATAGAAAGTGCAAGAGGTTCAGCTCCCAATGAGAAGCCTAAAATATACCATTATGGATGTATAGAAATATACCTGTACATATATATATACACACATACCAAATATATATATACACCAAAATATATCTGGATATACATAAATAATTTTATGAGCCGAGCTCACTAGCCTTACAGAATTAAAAGAGATTTAGACATTTAACAAAGCGACACAGGGAAAACAACCGGCTGCGTGTCCTCCCCTGACCCGTATCGCCATGAAAAGGAGAAAAGGAACCCAAAGCTGGAGGGGATGAGGGCAGCGCTCCTCCTCACCTGGGGCAGCGGCCGCCCGGTGCAGCGCCCGCACCAGCAGCCGCGGCAGCGCCATCCCCTCGGGCGGGAAGGGCCAAACAGGAGGCGCGGCGAGGAAAAGGAGAAAAAAAAGGAGA